>JAIFAC010000474.1:0-90650 GCA_026545765.1 Plantago major
TGAGAGAAGGCAAGTCAAGGAGCATATATATGCGGACGAGCCCTCCGTGCACGATAGAACGGAGCGGAGGAGGGAGGATAACGCCACGACCCACCACGCCGCCCACTATCTTTGCCACCCACGCCAAGAGGGCTATCCGCCACGCAGGAAGGACATCCGCATGACACGGCGAGATGGAGATGGAGAACCTCCGCATACAGCGGAGTGATCAACACAATCGCGGCGGACCTCTAGACGTGATAGCAGAATGCAAGAGAGCGGATCACCCAAAACCTTCTTAACAATGATAGGCGACGGTGCCCCTCTCGATTCGAGGAACAAATGCAATATCTTTCGACGATAGCGAATCCCTCCCACGGCAGAGGCGAGAGATTGACGATCCGGACGCTCTCTTGTAGTTTCATTGACCATCGCGACTTATCGAGGAACAAAATTTAGTGGATACCGGAGCTCTTCAATATCATCTCTAAGAGGACACTAGATCGATGGAGTTGGAAGAACTGCCATTTACGCAGTAGTTCACACCTCTATACTAGGTTTGGAGGAGGAACTATTCACCACTAGGAAGTGTTATGTTACACGCTTCACTCGGAACCTTCCGGCCGGGTAACATACCGGTCCGATTTGTCGTGGTTGATCGGACCTTCACTATAACGCCATCTTCGCCAGACTAATCAATTCCGGCTATTTCATCCACCTTACACAATGAATGAAATTTCCAACTCTTCGGAGTAGGAGAAGAGGTAGGAAACATCCGAGAAGCTTGGGAATGTTACATTATGTCCACGAAGGGCATCCTCGCTTTGCAAATACGACCTCCGATCCGAAAGTTGTTCTCCCACCAAAACAGGAGAATCCGCAGATAGGGTAGGAAGCCGTAGGAGAAGTTCCTAGAATCGCACGGATCGAGCCTCACAAACTCTCAAGGAAATCGAGATTGTTGTTGGAAGCCCGGATAAGAAGACTAGAATCGAACAGATGAGCGCAGTGAGATGAAACTTATTGCTTGTCTCCAGACAACAGGATGTATTTGCTTGGAGCATCGATGATTTGAAGGAATAGATCCGAGAATCACTGCTCACCGTCTTCAACATGGATCCTCGATCAAATATATCCGTAAGAGGAAAGACTTTCGCCTAAGGACGCAATCATATCTACGGAAGTTGACCGGCTGAAAGCCGCACATTGAAGAAGTTAGATACTCTGACCGGGTCTGAATGTGGTACTCACCGAGAAGGCCCTGTGAAAGTGGAGGATGTGCAATGACTTCACAAGGCTCAACAAGTTTTGTCCAAGGATCCTTATCCTCACCTCATAGACCGCCAGGTAGATTCATCATGATGTGCGCCCTAAGCTTCATGGACGATATCGTGGCTTCTATCAAACCGATGGCCAAGGACGACATCAAGAAAACAAATTTTCGCGAAGGAGGAGTATACCGCTTCAAGGTGATGCCATTCGATTGAAAACGCGGAGCCACATACCAAGTTGGTGAATAAAATGTTCAAGGAGGAGTTAGCAAGACCATGGAAGTCTACGCGATGATATGCTTGTTAAAAGTTAGACTGAAGAAGAAAATATTGAGCATCTCAACAATTGCTTTTCCATTCTTCGGAAGTATGGAATGAAGTTGAACCCTGTTGAGAAATTTGTTGGGAAATTTCTTGGGAAATTTGTTAGGAAATTTGTTAGATAGTTTGTTAGAAATATATGATTAGATTTTGATCAGCAACATGATGACTTATCTTAGTCTCAGAAAGGTGATTAGTACTCTTGGTTCACTTTAACATTGTAAAAGAGGAAACCACTAAGTATGATAGTCTAGCTAATCTTGTATAGGATGTTAGGTCCAAAATGTAATTTTTATTTTATGAAGAGAAGACCAAGAAGAAGACATCCAAGGTAACAAGCTCAACGACATTGAAGACTTCAAGAAACCGCATAAGATTATCAAACTGCTTTTTCGATACCTTAACCATATCTTGAAGACACGTAATAGTTTTAAACAAACTGTCACAAGAGATATCTCGAAATAAAAGGCCTATCTGAAAAGAAGGAAAGTGTCCACAGATATCTATTCTCAGATACCTTGAGCATTAACCACATTTCTGAAAATGAAATATATATATTGCAAACAAAGTTGTTTCAATAAAAGTGGTATCTGAAGATTGAAGATAAGAATATGCAAAGAATCGATAACACTAGTCTCGATACAAAGTATAGTTCCGCTGGCACTACAGACAAAAGTATAGTACAATGCATTTAATGCACGACATAGATGTCTAAATAAAAGCAACAAAGAAGCTCAAGAAGAAGACAAACCTCCATACAAGATTATACACAGATATCAATAGTTTGAATTTAAGCCTAACGGATACTATTCAAACGGCACTCAAATTCATCTATAAATATCGACACTTAGACTGCTTGAGAAGACACGACACTGAACACCTTGAACACAACGCTGAACATCTTACTCTCTCAAAGCAACTTACTTATCCTCAAAGCTTTCGCTATACCAAAGCTTTTGATCTTGAGTAACATCAAGTTCTAAGTGTCCGATCCTAAACAAGCACAAATTATCGTGAAAGAGTTGAAAAGAAAGATCAAGTATCCGAGATTCATTCTCTTGAACATTTATCTAAGACTGGTCAAGAAAAGAACAAGATACCATACATTGAAAAGTGTATTAAGTATATTTGATTCACAGAGCTATCTCAATAATCAATAAGTTATTAAAGAAGCTCATCCGACAACTCAAACTAAAACCAACACCATAATCAAGTGGAGTATGGAGGTACTTAGTTTGAAAAATCGTGAATAACCCAAGGTTACCGAGTATAGGAAGTACTTGATTTGGGAAACTAAGGAATAACTCCAAGGTTATCGAGTATAGGAAGTACTTAGATTGGGGAAGCTAGGAATAACTCAAAAGGTTTCGAGTACATGAAGTACTGGTCAGAAAGTCAGAACAACTCGGGGAACATTTGGTTGGGAACCATTTGTTTAAAGGAATCTTAGAATAGGATTTTGTAAGGAGAACTCAATTATCTATTCTAGTGAATTCTAGGTCTCGAAGACCGAAGTGGATTAGTTGGAGGATTACGCCACCTCCGTGATACCACTATACTTGTTGTCATTTACCTTCAGATTTACATTTCAGCAACACACACACACACTTTAACTGTTTCTGCACTTATCTTTATTAAGTCTTCCGCGCTCTGATTCTAAGTATCATATATCTATTTAGATATCTGAGAAATAGTTTTTATCGACAAAAGTTTTAAAAGACTATTCACCCCCCCTCTAGTCTTTTACTTTGCCGTTATCTGGACCAACAAGTGGTATCAGCAAGGTGAGGTTCACAAGCCTTCAAGACCAACCTAGATCCTGTGTAGGTGAAGGAACTTTGTCCATTTTCGAGGACTATTTAATTTGTGTGTTATGTGCGTATGTCTCGAGTGATGCACCCATTCTCAAACCGTAGAATTACGAAATGGAAAATAACATGATGCTCCACCTTGAAGCCATAAGTGACTAAATGATCAAGTGATAAAGAATGGCCCAATAGTCATTCAACAACTCAAACAAGTCATGGAGGTTTCTAATGGTAGAGAGAGATCAAAGCGAAGGATCTTCACAAACCGATGCGCCAACAAGTGGGAGATCTACTAGTCAAGTCATTTACGTAACCAAAGCTCAGAGAACTCGACATCTAAGATGCCAAGAGAAATCGTCTGGATGGTCAAGCTCAGAATATCATCATCGATCGACACTGAACATACAAAGTAAATCAGGTGCTAAACGGCGAAAGTTGCTCGCAACCGATTGAAGAAATCAGGCTGAACCGAGAAAACCAAAGAAAACAAGTTCGAAGTTCTCAAGTTGAAATTTCAAAATTTCAAACAAGGACCCACCAAACTCTCAAGAACTTGATTTATTTACCACTCATGAGTGACATGGCGCTTGGTGAAAGCACAGATACTCCCAATGTAAAAGATTAAGACTATTGTCAAGTCTTAACCACAACCGGAGCATACCAAATTTTTTTATTTTAACCAAGGAATGCCAAATATCACTCCAAAGGAACTTTTCTCTCATCTTACATCAAGGATTATGAGACAACTCAAAGAGAACAAACAACCTAAAAGTTGCAAAACGCTGCTCTAGTCACTCAAGGAACTTCAAAAGAAAAGCAAGGAAGAAATCGAGGATGCTCTTGCAAAGCAAATGAGCAAATATATCACGAGAAATTGAAAGAAGGAAAGCAAAAGAGAAGTAAAAAGCATCTAGCTCAAACTATCACCAAGACAAAAATATGCAAAGCTCACGAATAATCCAAATTTCGTAAAGCATCATGTCCCGAGGAAGCGTAATTGAAACGATATCTGCTTTCTATTGTTAGAAACCTCGCCACTTCAAGAAGGATTGTCCCGCCTCAACAAACTAAGGACAAAGACAAGAAAGATAGGAGAATCTTCGTAGAAGCCGTAAAGCTTTGTTAATCAAGAAAGAAAGAAAATCCAAATTCAACTCGATGCTCTAGACGTTGAGATGATTCTCAAGATGACAATTCAGATGACTCAACCTTACCATCACCGTAATTATGTGGAGTTACTCATGATATAATCGACTTCGCCTCAAGAAGAATGAAATGTGGAGTTGTTGAAATTGACGGTCCACATCTCCAACATAGAAACTGCCTTATGGCTGATGAGGTAACACATACTTGTTATACTTATGAAAGTGATGAAGAGAAAATAAAAATCTAGAAAATCTCAGAAAGAACTTGACATCTATGAAAGAGAATTTCTAATGATCCGAGCTAGAGCCGAAAACCTTGAAGAAGAAAAGAATTCTCTTGCAAAGGAAAATTCTCAATTAGTTAAAGTATCGAGAGAAAGGATGCTGAAAATGCATCTCTCAAAGCTCGTCGATATCCGAGACCGAAAAGTCACATAAAGAAGCAATGGCTGAATTACGAAAGAAATATGAAGATCTTCTTCGAGAACAAGGAACTCAAGAAGAAAGAATTATCTTTTCAATCTTATGCCAAAGCTAGTGACACTCTTATCAAGTACAATCTTATTTAAGAGATCCTTCGAAAAGAAAGGACTTTGAATACAGACGGATTGTTCTATCATCACCAATAAGAGTAAGGAGAGAAGAACATTTGTAAGTACTCAGAAGACGGTTCCCATGCAATCTATAGTATCGTGAGAAGACAAAGATTGTTGACAAAGGAAAGGCAGCTGCACTAAACCTTTGTGGAAAAACAAGTCAAAAACAAAATCATGGGCACGCTCTAAAAGAAACACAACACCGAAAAGTGTAAACACCCACAAGTTATGTCTTCAAAAGGTAGAATTGCGAGAGCAAATTCTCCCATGTCACTTTTTCTCGAAAGAAATCGACCAACCAGAGACTAGCAAAGCCGAGAAAAGATCTCGATAGCTTCAAGTGCTCAAACGGTATTGGCTACAAAGGCATCGGAAAACAACTTGCTCATGAGTACAAGGAGCAAGAACGATGGTCGAAAGCTAGAATTGCTCAAAGCAATTATCGGCGGAAGTTAAATCAAGCCATCGAAAATCAATGCTGTGGCTAGAAGAAATCGCAAGGAAAGCTAAGTTTGTCGAAAGCAAACCGTAAACCGACAGTATCCGAAAGCATCATATGGAGCACCTAGGAACGCACCAAGGAAGAAAATAATTTTACTAATGATAACATTCATTCAAATAGAATTCTCCTTATGTTCCTCGCTGACAAAAGAATATTTCAAAGAAATTCATTCAAAATGGATTCCTACTAGAAGATCTTTTAATTCGACGTTCCATCAAAGATATGAGAACCTAATCTCTGCTTCCTATTCAGGTGTAATGCTTCCTAGACTAAAGCACAATGGCTATTTGATAGTGGATGCGAAAGCACATGACAGAGACAAAGCAACCGTCAATACAAAGCTTGCAACACAGACCGTATATCGATTTGTCGAGGAGAATTAAATCCTCTCTCGATTTGGCAACGCTAAATTGAGGACTTTAACAATCACCGACGACATTACATGTTAAGGATTTGAAATATAATCTATTTAGCATGAGCCAGCTTTGCATAAGGGTTTTACTATAAAATTCAAAGCTAAATCGCAAACTAATAGACAATGAGTCAAAGGCATACCTTAGTTGGTCGGAAAGGCGCCTTTATGTTGCCGATCATCTCGCCACAATCAAGAATGTCTCATGGTGAGTCAATCTGTCACAAAGAGCACCGGTTATGGCACAAAAGAAGGAGTCACTTGAACTTCAAAACTCCGAACAGATTTGCCAAGAAAGAGTTAGTGGTCGGCCTTCCGCAACATCTTTCTAAAGGATGGTATCTGCTCGCTGTCGATGGGGAAACAATCTAAGATATCTTTCAAGTCCAAAATCGTATTACTCTAGTTAGACCAATCGCAACTATTACACATGGATCTTTTGAATCATCTCAGAACTAGTTATGCAGAAAGAAGTATGGTCCGTTGTTGTAGATGACTTCAAGATTCACTTTTCTTTTCCAAACACAACTGATGCCGTGGTGGAGATACCAAACTTGTCAAAAGCTTGAAGTCATGAAAATGACAAGGTATCTCGAATCGTAATGCACTATGGTACCGAAGTTTGTCAACCAAGACATAAAGGAGTTTTGTACCGCAAAGGTATACAACACCAACTTTCCTCTCAGAAGAACACCTCAACAAAATGGTGTTGCGTAAAGGAAAACAGAACCCTTAAAGAAGCCGCAAGGACAATGCTAATGACATCAAATAAGTGAAATTTATCGGGTCAAGTCAGAACACACTGTTACACTCGTAATGTATGTTTGATAAACAAACACCATGACAAGACCCCCTATGAAATCTTAGTTGGTAGACCCCCTAATATCAAACATCTGAGAGTATTTGGTTGTAAATGTTTTGTTCTAAACAATGGGAAAGATTATCTGAGAACATTTCAACCAAAGGCGTATGAAGGTGTATTTCGTTATTCCTCAAATAGCAAAGCCTACGTAGTTTACAACAAAAGAACAAAGAAAATTGAAGAATCAATTCATGTTGTATTCTATGAAGGAAATAAGAAAACACCTCCTAATGATGAACTCTTAGAAAGGTTCAAAGAACTATTACTGAGGGATTCTAAAGAAGAATCCTCAGAAAGGAGAAACATCATTATGGAAAGTGAGGATGACTCTGACGAGAAAAGCTTGAAATGCCTAGTAACAACAAGATGACTCACGACATGATGAGGAATTTCCATGAGTTTTCTAGAAATGGAACAGTTCGAGAACCTTCATCATGAAGAGGTATTCAAATGAGATCATTGAATGCAAGTTCCAGATATCTCTAACACCAAAAAGTGTCGATATCCATGACATTTCATATATCGATATCTCGACATCAAAAGTATCAAATCATAATCTTAGTGATTCACATTCAAATCACTTGATATTGATCCTACTAGCACTAAACCTATGATGAGATGGATCAAAGATCATCCCGCAGGATGTAATTGGACCAATTAATCAAGGTGTTAGACTAGGAGAGCAATAGTGAAAATGCTAATTCTCTTCGATGTTTCATCTCAATATCAACCTAAAAATATAGAAGAAGCATTAGGAGACCAAGATCGGATCTCGCAATGCAAGAAGAGTCGATCAATTTGAGAGAAACAAAGTCCGGAAACTAGTTCCATTTATAGAAGGAATATCTGTGATTGGAACTAAATGGGTTTTAAACAAGATGAATGAATCGTGAAATAACCGTAAACAAAGCAAGATTGGTCGCCAAGGGATTTACCTGCATCAAGGCTTAGATTTTGATGAGTCATATGCACCATTGCCGATCGATGCAATAAGACTCTTTCTAGCCTTTGAATTATAAAGATTTCAAATTTTATCGATGGATGTCAAAAGTGCATTCTTAAACGGTGAACTTGCGTAGAAGTTTATGTCGAGCAACCACCGGCTTTGAAGTTTCCTCGTAAAGTAGAATGGTCTATAAACCATGTAAAGCTCAGATGGATCAAACATGCTCCAAGAGCATGGTATGACACTTTGACCAAATACCTTCTGGAAAGTGGTTTCAAGAAAGGTGAAGTTGATAAAACTTTATTTACCTTAAATCATGACGGGAAACTACTCTTAGTTCAAGTATATGTTGATGACATCATATTTGGATCTAAGGACAAGCAACTTTGTAATGACTTTGCAAATCTCATGAAAATCAAGTTTGAGATGAGCATGATGGGAGAAATGAATTATTTTCAGATTGCAAGTCAAGCAACTCAATGATGGAATATTCATTAGTCAAACAAAGTATGCAAAAGATATGCTCACAAAATTCAATCTTAAGCCTTCCTAAAAGAATGCTAAGATACCTATGAGCATTGGAACCAAAATGACCTATATCAATCGATAAGAGTGTTGAAGAACATAAGTATAGGAAATTGATAGGTTCACTACTTTACCTCACCGCAAGTAGACTGATATTCAATACGCTGGAGTATGTGCTAGATTTCGCATAAATCCAATGCAAACACACTACAACATTGCTATGAAAATATTAAGGTATGTAAAGGTACAGAGATGTAGGATTGTGGTATCCACGGAAAGCGGATTGAGTTTAACCGGGTACTCGACGCGATTATGCCGGATCATCGCTGATAGGAAAAGCACCTCAGAACCTCCGCCGGTACTAGACTTATCTCATGGTTTAGCAAGAAGCAAAACTCAATTGCAACTTCTACCACAGAGGCTGAATATATTGCCGGTTGTTGTGCAACACAAATTCGTGGATACAACAACAACTTAAAGACTATGGACTCAAGGAGAAGAAAACTCCCATTTTCCGTGACAACACAAGTGCTATTAATTACACGTAATCCTAAATTTCATGCCGTAACAAAGCACATTGATGTTAGACATCACTTCATCGTAGACCATGTTGAAAAGGCAATATAGAGATACTCAAGATTGGCATCAAGACCAAGTTGCGTATATCTTCACTAAGCCACTACAAGAAAGTAGATTCTTAGCCTTAAGACATAGTCTTGGACTAATGGAACTACCAATGAACCGAAGAGTTCGTGAATCGAACGGCATCCAGAGAAGAGGTATCCGAACGGCATCCAGAGAAGAGGTATCCGAACGGTATCCGGAGAAGAGAAAAGAGAAATCTGGAACGGGTATCCAGAAGTCAAAAAGGCTAAAAGAGCAAAATAGATAGCTTAAGATCTCTGAGACGGGAACTCAGATATCTAAATCACTCTATAAACGGGGAACATAAAAGAGAATAGTATAACTATCTGCAGTCAACTACTCTTGAAACTCGCATTATTTCTATCTTGATGAAAACTTGAAAATCCTAAGTATAAGATGATTCAGATGCAAACAAAGGTTCTCGCCATACAGATCAGGATTCAGATAGCAAGTCGCCAAAATTCATTAAATGGGCACAATTACACTTGGTGATTGTGATCATTGCTGAAGAAGCAATGGTGACCCTTGATGAAATTAAGCGATTGATCTGTACGGTGGAAATTAATTCACGAAATAGTGGATCTGAAATTCGCATGGCCCACTAAGCATTTAATGCAACTAGCTTTTTGCTCACGCTTGTAAATCATGTATACGCATACACAAAATCAATTTGTATGTATTTGTCTGCTGAGTTTCAACTATATATATAGGATTTTGGCATAGGAAATCACTTTTCCCTAATCCGAAAACTCATCCTGCATAAAAATAGCAAATCCTTCTTCGATTCTCGCAAAACTTCTACAATCTCGCAAATCAAGATTAAGTTTTTCGCAAAGAATTATCAATCAAATCTCTTTCAAATACCAATTTCAATTCTACACTATTTAAAGAGATGGCCTCTAAAAGTTCAACCGCGACGAAATCACAATCCTCCACCGTAATCACTGAAAAGCAAGATCGAGTTGGTTATTGTGAACAACCAATGGTAGGAGATTTTAACTCACCATTCGACTTCAAATAATGTAATGATTTGGGGTGGTGCCATGGTCGAGGAATACCTCACGGTCGAATAGAGAACCAAGCCGGCGTAAAGCTAATTCGACATGCTTGAAAAGGCACAAATCAAGGGCTTTCTATCCGCTTCTAGTGGAATTTCATCACTGCTGTTGGAATTCTACAACTCCAGATTATTTCGTGTTTCAAGGCACAAATAGTGTCAAAAACCTCAATCCAAGGAAAGGAAATCCTTCTGGACTTAACAACTTTCTATAAGTTGTTTGAGTTTCAAAATCTTGGAAAGGATTTTGAAATAAACACCAAGGATGATGAACTCCTCAAGGTGTTAAAAATCAGATGTTGACGCGTGTGATCTTGAAAATCGATACACCCACCGAGTTCAAGCTTGTCGACATCCCAACCGCATATCCGATGGTTCACCGATGTACCGCTTGCATTCTTCATGATGCTTTGATGGTCTACAAGGAGGTGCTGACCAGATAAGCCAAGAACGATGGATCATGATGTTCTTGAATCAACAAGACAAAAGGTCGGAAAACCCTTTAATCGGGAAAGTACGCCTTCATGAAGTTTGTGAAGAAGATTCAAGGCTTTGAGCCTAAGATTGCCAAAGGACTAGCTGAGCTAAAGGCGATGAGCTATGGTCCAAGATATGCTACTTGGTCGGAGAAGCTCGCATCGAGCTCAGAGAGATGGTCAAATAGCCAACAAGAACTCTACTCTACAAATATGAGTATACAAACCTAATGAAAAAGGTTACCGGGTCTCGTAAAGGTTCTAAGAAGCGAAGTCCTAAAAGGTATCTCAAGAAAAGGTTATACCAAGAAGCCCAAAACTTCAAGAAAGAAGTCTCACGGCAAATCAAGACACACCCAAAGAGGTTGTCGATTCTCGATATCTCGCAGTACCGCCGATGAACTGATAAAGGCGTATGAACTCATCAATGCGCAAAAGAGTTATCAACATCAACAAGTAGACTCAAAGAAGAGAAAGTGCTTAAGAAATGTTACACTAATGCGTAAAGCCTTGCTCATGAACTCATAAATGCCAAAAGTGGTGAAAACACCAAGCCCTATCTCAGTAAAACCGCAGGAGTAATGGACCAATCAATTCCTAATGCTGATGAGAGCTCTGACGATGAAGATGATGAACTAGTCATCTCTCAAGTCCTAGAAAGAACAAAGAGGGCTAAGGTTATCGAATAAAGAATCGTGATAAGGTATCTCAAGAAGAACCTACACCATAGGTTGTCAACCTATAGCAAAGGTTGTTGGTGAAATACATCATCGTGGAACGCTTTCACGCACAACCCAAGAAGCCCGATGAGTGGTAATTTAGTGTCAAGCATGAAAATGCCACATCTAAAAACTGGAAGAACATTCTACCGACAATCAACTCCGCCTGCATAACCAAAACAACCACAACAGCCACAAGTGGTTGATGAAATGGTAAATGAACTCCATTTCGAATTACCAAAGAATGTCAGATGTCGATTTAAAATCCCGCAAAAGAGCAGTTCCCAACTCACCGAGAGGGATCAAACAGACATCTACTCGTAATGATCAACTCAGGAGGCAACCGAGTTGCATACTGTGAAAGGTTTGAAGTACCGTAAACTTCAAGCAAAGAAACTACACCGGGACAAGAAGACCAAAGATAGAAAGGTCACAGTTCCAGACCAATCACCAAATTGCTCAGTAATCGGGTTTAACTCTTATCTTGTGAAAATTTCTTATGCTTATATACCTTGTTACTCATAAAATTTCTTTGTTACAGGATGAGTTAGTAACATAGAAACAAGAGGAAGCTGAAAAGCTTACCTCAGAAACTGAGAAGGAGGTTTCCTCAACCTCGCCTCTTAAGATATCTGAGCCTGTGCCATGTAATAATTGATTCTTAAGATAACACTTCAGCTTATATGTTTATGTGCTTAACCATTAAGTAAATGTTTCTAACAGCTCCAACCGAGATGGAAGAAGATAAGGCGAAATGCTAGAGACAAACCCAGACCAACAAGGTTTCAAGAACACATCATCGAGCCTTCTAGCATGAAGGTATATGACAAATCAAGTGATAAGTATTCTTCATCTTGGGTTATCTTATACCTCTTCTAAAAATATTCAATACTTTCTACTTACAGATCAATCGACGAGAAATGCACGGGACAAAGTTGCGACATCCTCGATCAATGGAAATTGATGAAGCCCCAAGGCAACATCACTGAAAGAACACCAAACCTAAAAAGTTTCGAGAAAATGACTCAGCCTTTTGAGGAAGTAAGTAGCACAAATCGTAATTCATTAAAGGCATAGTTATGCACAAATTCTTTCAAACAATTTCCTAAGTATTGTATTATTTTTGATTCTCGTGTTCAAGAAAGAAAGGTTGATGAGGACTTCCAAGTCTCCCTCACAACAAGATATCCGAGACATCAATTGTCTCAAGAGAACAAGTCTGAGCCTCAAGTACTTACTGTAACTCAAACTAAACTACACTTCTACTCAGATATTTATAAAAGTTTTGAAACTCACTCAAAACTCTTTCTTTCAGGCTCAAACAAGTGGCGAGAAGGCTCCCAATGTTGAGACAAGGGACCTACTTCCCTTCTTCAAAGCTCACACCCTGCCAAAGCACATTAAATGCTTCAAGAAATGGCAAAGGTTAAGGTGCTCTGATCTCCGAAATATTGAGAATCACAGATCAACCAAACAGACGAAAGCACGAGCTCGACTTGAGACATACATCCATGCAATGTTCCCTCAATAAAGACATGCATAATTTATTGCATAAGGATTTCTCCAGAAGTGGCGACGCTTGATACAAGCCTTTGAACAGTGATGGTCGACAAGATCACAAATGGCATTTAAGCCATCCCAAACTCGCAATTTATACCTTCAACAAGAAGAGGTTAATGGGTCAAGATCACTATTCTCAAGTGATCAATCTTGTATCAAGATGATGAGGAGGAAGAGATAAACGAAATGACTTCATGAACCTCCCACCGACCATCACCAAAAGGATGACATGCATAAAAGGATGATGATGATGCCTCGCACTGTGGACCGGAGGAATTCGCTAAGAAATGATGCCTCACCAATCAAAAGCACACCGAGAAGACTTCGTAAATCTCCGCTCCATCTCCTCGTAAATCTACTCATCCATCTTCTAACCAACACCCGCCATTACCGAACAAGTAGTCGAGCTTCAAGAAACCAATCGTAAAATCTTAAACACTCAAACCAGACCGCCAACTCGCATAACCTGGGAAGAAGAACAACCCATCTTCAATCGAAGATCAAATAGCTAAATCCAGACAAGCTTGATCAACTACAAGATCAATACTTACAAGAAATGATTGCTTACTCGAGGTTAAAGAGCTACGGATGTCGTGCATGATATCACTAAAGAACTTGATCAAGTAGTTCAAGTCAAGCATGATGCTAAGGCTGCATCATCTTCAAAAGAAGTACCATCCTCCTCCCGTAAAGGGAAGAAACCAATCTCCGAGATGGTTGCCGGACTCGATACAATCGATGAAAATGTCCAAGAGGATGAAGATCATCGGGCATTACTCGATGATGAAGAAGACAAGACTTTGAGCACCGCAATGAACATTTAGCGGTTTCTCACTTGAAAAGGAAGCTGATTGCTCCTACAATATTCAGCAAACTGCCAAATGTCCACTCCAATGAATACATGAGCAGGTACCAAGTACTAGCTACTCTAAACAAGGAGATGTCTTCACAGAACAAGGAAGTAATCGCCTCCGCCCCTCTCGAATGAAAAAGTTCATCGAGCTCATCACCGAGAACAACTAGCATAGTCATTGCGTAAAGATCTGGAATGGTAAGGACGATGATGCGCCTTTAGTGAAAAAGCTTTTCAAGAGGCAAGTTACACCGGAAAAGCAGATGCCATCCTAGCCCATCAAGTAGCTCACCGATAAGGACAATGGACTTATCAAGCAAAATCAGAGCTCAAAGTCAACTTCGGTTGGTCACCGCTATAATTATTTACAAGGGCACTTTAACTCTCTCGATTCCTTTATGAGACCGAGTCACCAACAATGACTAAGGGGAAAGAGGTACAACTGACCTCAAAATCAGGGGAATGGGAAGAAGGAGAAGAAAACAAGAAGAAATCTGGAGTCAAAAGCGGCTAAAGGAAGAAGAAACATGAAAACTTCCCACCACCACTCGTAATCAATGAACCCTCCTCAAGCCAAGTCGCTTTGCAAATAGTAGCCGCTTCCTTAAACCTACTAAAGGAACTAAATGATAACAAGGGCCATGGCACGTAAACCTCCAAGGAGTACCAAGGCTCCAAGGAGAAGACAAGTTAAAGGATTGATGAATCTTCCAAGAAGAAGAAGAAGGTCAAATCAAGTCCCCGGCAATGAAGAAGGTCAGAAACTCACACAAGATTTAATCTTGATGATGATGAGGAAACTGATGAAGATGAAGCTCCTTCACAAGAAAAGGAAAATTGAAAGCCTAATCGAGCCCATAGTCAGAACGCCCTAGCAGCTAAAACACCCTCGAAATACTAAGTCTATCCAGGTGGTTCTTCAAGCAACAACCCCAAAGAGAATTCAAGACAAAGAAGGAACAGATCGAGAGTCGAGCAAAGACAAAGTCAACTTCCAATCGTGCCGTAAGAAGCCAAGATAGAGTATGTGAAGTATGACAATGATTCCTCCGCTCACAGTGCATCAATCGTAAAAATGGCTATCGATTCGAACTTAAGCATCTACCGGTAAATTCAAGATTTCCGTGACCAATCCATAAACAACTTATGGCATGGAGAAAAGATAAGCCAACCTTGATCAACACCAATCACATTAAAGCCCGTTGATTTTGAAGTTGTCAAGAGAACAAGCCATGAGAAAGGACCTCTCGATGAATGTCCATATGGAAAGCCGATGATGCATGCACTCAATATCACAGATGCACAAGAGCAAGACTCATGTGGAACCCTATGAGTCGCTCTATCTAATCAAGATCAATACAGGGTGACATCAAATATCTGAGAATTATCTACGAATACTTTAAGCTTTCAGATATCAGAATAGAGCATGCCTGGAAGTGGGAAAAGTATCTGTGGGTCAAACATTTTGTCAAGAAAAATCCTACCAAAACCTATAAAGAAGTCTGTGGATTTGCCAGAGACACTGAGATGCTCGTCAGAACACTTCTCTATGATTATTCTGATGACATCAAAAGGTTTGGAGATAGGAAATTTGCGATCGATCCACGTAAATACCAAGAAGACTTGAAGACTAGTCTATTAGGATGTTTACTTGGAGCTTGGTTACTCCTGTTGTCCAAATTTACTATGTAGTTTTTGTATTTTTGCTGATTAAGCCAAACTTGTTCTATGTATTGAAGTTATCTGTAATCTCTCTTTTTAACTTATCTGAAGAACTTACTCTCAAATAGTATTCTATAAAAGATAACTTGTCAGCAAATATCACACCTTGTGATTTGGTTGATGTTTACTTTCTGCACTTAATTAAATAAATTGAAGATCTTAAGAAAAGATTAAGTGTTGGATTGTTCACTCATCCAGATTTGTAATAGGTAAGATAGTCATCGTTGACTGATCAAAAAGGGGGAAATTTGTTGAGAAATTTGTTGGGAAATTTCTTGGGAAATTTGTTAGGAAATTTGTTAGATATTTTGTTAGAAATATCTGTTTAGATTTTGATCAGCAACATGATGACTTATCTTAGTCTCAGAAAGGTGATTAGTACTCTTGGTTCACTTGAACATTGTAAAAGAGGAAACTCACTAAGTATGATAGTCTAGCTAATCTTGTATAGGATGTTAGGTCTCAAAATGTAATTTTTATTTTATGAAGAGAAGACCAAGAAGAAGACATCCAAGCAAAACAAGCTCAACAACATTGAAGACTTGAAGAAACTGCACAAGATTACTGAAACTGTTTTTCAGATACCTTAACCAGATATCTTGAAGACACGAATAGTTTTAAACAAACTGTGTCACAAGAGATATCTGAGAAATAAAAGGCCTATCTGAAAAGAAGGAAAGTGTCCACAGATATCTATTCTCAGATACCTTGAGCATTAACCACATTTCTAAAAAAGAAATATATATATTGCAAACAAAGTTGTTTCAATAAAAGTGGTATCTGAAGATTGAAGATAAGAACATGCAAAGAATCAGATAACACTAGTCTCTGATACAAAGCATAGTTCCTTTGGCACTACAGGACAAAAATTATAGTACAATGCATTTAATGCACGGACATAAATGTCTAAATAAAAGCAACGGCAGCTTCTGAAGAAGAAGACAAAACCTGCTACAGTACTATACACAGATATCAATAGTTTGAATTTAAGCGTAACGGATACTATTCAAATGGCACTCAAATTCATCTATAAATATCAACACTTAGACTGCTTGAGAAGACACGACACTGAACACCTTGAACACAACGCCGAACATCTTACTCTCTCAAAGCAACTTACTTATCCTCAAAGCTTTCTGTTGCGACCAAAGCTTTTGATCTTGAGTAACACTGAAGTTCTAAGTGTCCTGATCCTAAACAAGCACAGCTATCTGTGAAAGAGTTGAAACGAAAGATCAAGTATCTGAGATTCATTCTCTTGAACATTTATCTAAGACTTGGGTCAAGAAAAGAACAAGATACCATACATTGAAAAGTGTATTAAGTATACTTGATTCAGAGCTATCTCAATAACTCAATAAGTTATTAAAGAAGCTCATCCGACAACTCAAACCAAAACCAACACCATAATCAAGTGGAGTATGAAGTACTTAGTTTGAAAAATCGTGAATAACTCCAAGGTTACCGAGTATAGGAAGTACTTGATTTGGGAAACTAAGGAATAACTCAAGGTTATCGAGTATAGGAAGTACTTAGCTTGGGAATCTAGGAATAACTCAAAAGGTTTCGAGTTCAGAAGTACTTCAGGAAAGCCGGGAACAACTCAGGGGAACATTTGGTTGGGAACCATTTGTTTGAAGGAATCTTAGAATAGGATTTTGTAAGGGGAACTCAATTATCTATTCTAGTGAATTCTAGGTCTCGAAGACAAGTGGATTAGCTGGAGGATTACGCCACCTCCAGATACCACTATACTTGTCAGGTTATTTACCTTCTCAGATTTACATTTCAAAGAACACACACACACTTTAATCAAGCTTCGCACTTATCTTTATTAAGTCTTCCGGCCTCGATTTAAGTATCGATATCTATTCAGATATCCGAGAAATAGTTTTATCGACAAAAGTTTTAAAAGACTATTCACCCCCTTCAACAAGCTTACTTTTCCGTTATCTCGATTCAACAAACCCAAAAGTGTACGCTCAGTGAAAGGAGGAAAGTTTCGATACATGGTCAGGAAGAGGGATAAGCGCAAACCCGAGAAGATCAAGGCAATCCTAGATTTGCCCCATCCAAGAACCTCAACGAGGTACAACAGCCTTATCATGCCTAATGTCCTTAAGTCGTTTCATTTCTCGACCGCAGAAAAGAACCTTCCGCTCTTCAAAATCCTCCGAAAGGAGAGAGCTTTGAGTGGACCGCGAATGTTCTCGAGGCTTTGAAAATTTGAAAAGTACCTCCATTCCCTCCGCCGCTCTCCAAACCCATGGAAGGAGAACCACTTACCTCTACCTAGCAATCACTAAGAGGCAATGAGTTCCGTTAGTGCGGATTCAAGCTAATGATCATTCGCCAATCTACTATCTTAGTTAAGCCCTTGCCGGGGCGGAGAGCAGAGATGTGAAGATTGAGAAATTTATGATGCTCGTTTACACCGCCTCGAGTTGAAACCATATTTTAAGTCTCACAAAATAGTGGTACTAATCATGAACCTTTGAAACAGTCCTAGGAAAGCCCGACCAATCAGACGACTCTCTAAGGGCGATCGAGCTGCTTAATACGACATTTGCTACCAGTTCGCCACCAAAAGGCTCAAGTCCTCGCCGACTTCTTAGCGGAATATCCAGAGAAGGATTCGTAGAAAGTCCTCGACAAGGTGTGCTTGAGTGCTTAATCACCAAGCATATTGTCCAAAGCCGCTCGCCAAAGTTCAACCCGAAAACCTCGAGGAAGCCTGGGCAACATCAATCGCCCTTTCCTTTGTCGATGGGGAAACTCAGTCAACCGAATGTTTCTACTTGATGATGTTCCTTAAACTCCACACGACAACATCGTAACGGAAATCACTAAGGGGATGAACCGAGAACGAACCTCAGCACTGCAGAGATCTCCAAACCTAAAAACATCCTTCCAATATCTAGACATTGAAGTGGATGGTTCTTCCACGGAAGAGTCGAGGAATTGAATCTACCTTAAGAGCTCGGATGGCGCTGAACTCGACTATGCGATTTCCTTGGAGTTCAAAGTTACCAATAATGAGGCCGAGTATGAGGCACTTTTAGTGGGCCGCTCAGCCAAGTCACCCATGCCCGGAAGGTCAAAGCTTACACGGACTCACAAACTGTCGAGGCTCAATTTTCGTGAACTTTTGCCACAAAAGGTCCTTCGATGATCAAGTATCTTGAGCTACTCAAGAATGAGGCCAGCCACTTCGAGGAATTCACCTTGGAAAAGTTTGATAGAGCTTGGAACGAAAGAGCTGATGCCTTGGCAAAATACGCATCTGCTACAGCGGCTCTAGACACAAGGAGATTAATCCTACTCACCATTGTCGACTATCCGCCATGAGTCCCAGTCAATCATGATACTTGACATGGGAAGAAACTGGATGACTGACATTTTTAACTATCTCAAGGACGGATCTTTGCGAGTCGATCCTTAAGAATCAAGGAGTGTGCAATGCCGAGCAAATAGATACTTTATAATGGGTGACGATTTGTACAAGAGATCTTTTTCCGGGACTCACCTGAGATGTTTGAACCCACAAGAAGCACAAACCGTGCTGGAAGAGATACACAACGGAAGCTATGCAAGTCATTCCGGGAGGACTCGCCGTAAAAATCATACGACAAGGCTACTATTGGCCTACCATCGATAAAGATTCCACCGACCACGCCCGGAGATGTCAGGATTGCCAATATTACGCAAACATCCCACATCGTCCGACGAACCCTATGATTCCGTCAATCCTAGCGTGTCCGTTCGATCAGTGGGGTATCGACATTGTCGGACCATTTCCGAGGGGTACCCAACGGAAAAAATTTCTCATTGTGGCGGTGGAATATTTTACCAAGTGGGTAGAAGCGGAGGCTGTAGCGACTATCACGGAAAGTCGAGTGCGGACCTTCATTTGGAAGAACATCATTTGCCGTTTCGGCCTACCAAGAGTTCTAATCTCGAATATCGGGCCAGCCTCGTGCAAGAGCTCAAGGAATGGCTTGCCTCCTTCAAAATCGAACAACGCTTCACATCCGTCAATACCCACAAGCCAATGGTCAGCCGAATCCACAAACAAGACAATAGTCAAAACTCGAGAAGCGCTTGAGAACTTCCCGAGAAAGATGGGCGACAATTCGAAGGCATGCTATGGGCTCATCGCACCACTCCACGGATCGCGACCAAAGAAACTCCATTCTCCTCGTATATGGTTCGAGGCGCCATACCATCCGAGATTGCCGCCGAGACTTTGAGGATCCGAGAATTCGAAGGCAATGCAAACCGAGAAGCTCGGATATTCAACCTAGATATACTCAATGTAAAAGGTCCGAGGTAATCGCTAATATCCATAGGTATCGTGCAACCATCGCTCAACTTACAAAGAATGTTCGAGCGGCTAACTTGCAAATCGGAGACCTGGTGCTTCGACGAGCCGACATTTTGAACAATATTGGAAAACTCAAGCCCAAGTGGGAAGGACCCTACAAGATTATCAGCGCAAGAGTGAATGGCAGTTATGAATTAGAAGATGAGAACGGATATCCCCTCAAGCGTCCGTGGAATGCTAGGAACCTTCAGAAGTTCTATGCATAGAGATAACTGTGCGGATCTCCTTTAGATCTATCGTCATCATCTCGGCCAATAATTTATTACACTAACTCCGCCAGCCAGCTTTTTTTCAATTTTCGCTATCGGCCTTAGAGCCCGCAAGTTGTAATTGAATTTCCGGCAAATCAATACAACCTCTATCTTTCGATTTGTGCTTTTTATGCATATGTGATTTGACGTTCGTTTAATGACAAGGAAAGCAAGAGATTTCATTCATACAAGGACGAATTATACATAATGTTGTCTGCACAATTTACAATCTTGGATCGATATCCGGACTTACGGACGCAATATGAAATAGGCAGAAAACGTCTTTGGAGATACGTCATCTCCCAGCAAAGATCGTTCCCCCGTCGGAGAAAGCTTCTTCCATAACGAACGGCAAGCCTGGTTTCCGCGTAGACCAGGAACTTGATCTACCTGCACACAGGAAAATGGTTAAACGTGGTGGTATCCCTCATGATACCACCAAAATGTGACATTGCAAATCCTGTGCCCGGGGAAAACAAAGTACGGACAGGAAGAGATTTCCGCCTCACCAGCTTTAGAGACTCAAACTCTCTCGAAAGTCGGAAACCATTTCCAATATAAGAGAGATTTGAACCACTAAAGTGGGGTTGGAAGAAAGCAGAGGAGACGGACGGATATACATTCAAACCGAGATCTATGCTTTTCTATGACTGATCTTCAACAATTTTCCCTCAGATTACGCCACTCTCAAGCTCAGGATGAATGCCGACTTGAGAGCTATTGAATAGGTATGGAAATTGGAAGTTGGATTTGCACGACCAAGGCTAAGAGGGATCCGGAGTATTTATAGAAGTAACGAACCAACAGGCGTCCGACACGTCAGAACTTCGACGCTGACAATGGGCTTAAACTATTCATTCGTCGAACAAAGGTTAGCCGCACGGTTTATCCAATCCAAATTTAAACAAGCCCATCAACTACGTCCAGTTTCTTGGTCATTTTACAAAGATATAAAGGCCAATATAATCCACGAAGCTTGCAAAAGAAAAGATGGCGATCTCATCCGAGGAAAAATAGTTCAATTTTATAGACAAAATTATCCTAACATTTACATAATGTATAATCTGAAATATCCAAGGATCAAGATATACCACGGGAATACCCACTTTGTTCCTTTACCAGATCGCGTAAGTGGAGCCCCGAGATTGCGAGCCACCACCGCGAGCTTCGAGCTTGTCACGATTCGATCCTCCCACGGATCATCCTCACAATCCTCCTTCTCGGCTTAGCCCACTAACTATCCCCGGACACGGAGGAGGGTCCCCTTCAAGTCAAGGATGATCGTCATCCGCCCCTCTCCGGATAATATGGGGATGCTTCGACCACAGTACGCCCACCCAAAGGACGGAAGCGATCAAACCCGATGGTTTAGTTCTCCGCAGCTGACATTTGACCGACTCTCCGAAGGATAGGAAATCGATCCGAGAAAGGGTTAAAAGTACAATGGAGAAAAGGGCACTTACCCTTTCTTATTTATAGTAGTGACAAACCCGCATTTATCTCAACACATGTCACTCATCCGACGGCTCTAAGTTGATGGGACGCAGAATAATGACAAATTTACTGTTTCACCTTCCTCCCTTCTAGAAGAATCACGCATCCCAAAGGTCGATTGAATTTAGCAATCACGGACGGTACGAAATTCATGAAACAATGGTTTTGACTTCTATGTCGGACGCCATCTATTGCGATCCGTGTTCTTTAAAGATGTGTTTTATGATAGTAAAACATACGATCGATGTACGGAAGCAAACAAAGCGGAAAACAGGCAATGACTCGGAATTACGAGAAATATTGTTTTACAGACAGTTAGTACGGATAAAAATAAAGCAAAGATTGTTCAAGGCATTGTTCCGCTACAAAGAGATGCGTAATCCGTACATTACATAAGTTTCACGGGGCATACCCCGGATTCTTCACTGAGGATTAGGCTGGCTCGGACCTGTTTCTTCAAGAGGCGGATGAGCAAGACGATTTAATGGCAGCAGCTTGATGTTAAGGGACTCATGAGCTCGAACAAGTTGAAGTCTTCAAGAAGACCAACTACCCGGAAGATGTAATACCACCCTTGTGGAAGGCCCGTAATTCTCGGGACGGCACACCTTTGTAAGGCGCAACACACACCGAAGGAAGGGTCCACCATTCTTGATCTCCACCTCCTTCCTCGGACGAGTTCAAGAACTCACAAGCGCCAACCGATCGTCGAGACAACATCCACGGAACTTCCACGTTAGCATCCGCAGGCGGTTTAACCTTCCGCCTTCCAATTGAAATCTTGAGGAAGTAGCCTCGATCAGAAGTCGACCGATTGCGCCGAGAATCCATTCACCAGATTCGCTTGGACTTGTCCGCCATGAAGAACTTGAAAGAATCTGACCTCATGAAATCTCGCCCGCCTCAAGACGAGAGTATTCGAGGTCTTCAAGCAAGAAATCCTTCATGTCTCTAAGGCTCTCATTGATTTCGGTGAAACCCTCCGCCAATCCAAGTCCGCTTTGATTGCCTCCCCTGGTCTTCACCATGGAACTTCACCTCGTGCTCCTTCACCTGCATCTCCAATCGCTTCACTTTTCCGCCTCATCCATGGACTGCCATGGCCTTGAACAACTCGTGCTCAATGGTAGCCCGCCACGCTTCTTCCACTGCATAGCTCGGATGAAGCACCCAAGCTGCAAAGAATCCGTATAGACATAAGTTGTACGCTTGTCATAAGAACATAATGAAAAAACCATTAGAAGATCACGAACCTGCAGATATAGCACATTGAGGCCACCGACACGCTCAACCTCGGGAAGTTCGCAGGCACGCTCATACTCCTTGTCGAGAGCTCGGTCGACGGTAAAACGCGGCCACCGCCGCTTGCTTGATTGGGAGGCTCATGGAGCTCTTCTTCCGCCTGACGCTATGGCATCCCGCATGAACACTTCTTGTCGAGGCCCGGATCCAAAGAATGGATGGTGGTCCGAGGCAAGAACGCCCGAGTAACAGGGCTTTGCCTTGTTAGGCACGCCGAGGGCTTGCAGATCTTCTCCGCCTTTGTTCCGCCTCCTCCTTCAAGGCAAACACTACTGCATTCGGGATCTCCATAGGAAGACCATGGACGTGTTGATGATCTTGCCCTCCACCAAGCAACCTCCAGAGATTGTTGCTCTCTCACGCTTCTTCTTTTCAAATAGTGTCGATATGATATAGTCGAACCAAGGAGCTACATAGCAATGTAAACATTTCGTAACGCGACGTAATAATGTAAAACAACAGAATATCGGAGATGAGAAAATTCATAACGAGACATTCAAAACACGGAGTCGCACAAATCATAAGTTAGACTCCTTATCGAAATTCTTTCCTCCGACTTCCACAGGCATCGGCCACCGCATAGATATGGCAATAATCGACAAATTAGTCCGTGGAACGGTAGGTAGGCGGATCATTCTTCTTGTGGATCTCCGCCACCTGTGGAGCAACGTTTCTTGGACGCCAATCGTGGATACTCTCTAAGGAATTTTGTGGCAGCCCCATTGTTCCCTCTCTCTGGACATCCTCGCTTCAAAGCCATCCAGACAAAATGTACCTATCCCACCATTTCAACCCCAATATGAGATGGAGTCCGAGATGAAGTTATAGGTTTCCTATTCATAAAAGTGTAAAAAGGGATTCCTGACCGAAAGAGACATGGAAAAGTCATCAAGTTTTCAAAATTCACTGCTTGCCCTTCTTCTTACAAAAGATTACAAAACAAATAAGGTTACCCAGGACTTGGGGATAACCTGACTCGGACCTATGCCAATATGGTTGAGGATGTTCTTCAGTTCCGTGGCAATGGGGATCTTCCATCCGCAGGAGAAGGCAACCTCGTGCACGCACATATACCTAGTGGGTGGGTTATAGAATGCATGCCCGGGATCAGGGATCATTATTTCTACAGACTCAGGGATTCCCCATTTTCGCCTCATTTCCGGAATCTCCTCAGGCCGGACCCTCGATGGACAGGTAGGAAGAAGCCCGTCCGCGTTTAGCTCTCCGAACTCGTCATATCACCATCGCGATGCTGGACGAGGAAATTTGATCCTTGCCTTGGCACCACGGCCTTCAACCAACGGAAGGCGGATCGAGCGGCCACGGAGTGCAATACAACCCGACGACCAGCACCTCTCCGAGGACGGACATCGGGAGAACCTTCCTCTTCTTCCTCCCCGTCTTCACCTTCTTCCTCTCCGCCTTCTTCCTCCTGGCCACCATCAGGTCTCCCAGATGTACCAGGGTTGGACGGATCTATCTCTACCACAACACGGTCCTCCACTGCCTCAACATCTCCACGCCATCACCTCATGCTCGCTGTCGCCGCCTGCTCGTTGAAGCTCATTCGGATCTATAGCCTCCCACACCGCCTATAGTCCAGATCGACCAACGCTCGCCTCATTAACACCTTCTTCACCATCGCCCGCTCGGTCGAGGATCGATCGTTTACGGGTTCCGCGTTTCAGCATCTAATCTCTGGAAGATAAGACATCCACAAGATAATCTTCTACGGACACGCACACGTCCGCGGATTCACCACCCGAATCTACTCCATCCTGGTAGTCCCGCACCTCGTGAACGCTTGACTATCGCCTCCCGACATCCTAGGGCGTATGAAACGGATCAGAAACGATGATCGTTATTGTCCGAGAGTTCATTTATATGTCTTATTAAGTCCAGAGGTCCGGGAAAAAAGTTTAAACCCTAAGATTTTCTATACGTATGACAGGGCCCCAAGACCGGCACATTTAAGTCGTGCTGGCACCATGATCTGCCCCTTATGGCACGGCAATAAAAGAAACAATTTACAGGCGAACACCACAACCAATACCAATTCATCATCAAGTAAGCATGCGTTGTCAAGACGCGTTGTGTCGGACGGGACGTACCAAATAAAAGTACAAGGCATCAGTGAATAAAATTGACATATTATAAGCATGCAGCAGAAACACATCAACTAGCATCTCAACCAAAGGTATCGCAAGAGCCAATTACTAAAGACAAGCACAATTACGGAAGCAGCAAGGCAAGCTACACTAGACATGCAATGGGCGTGTAGCGAATACAGGAAACTGTAACAAAGCCAAAAAATGAGGGGTACTTACTTGCTAATATTCAAACAAGAAAGTTCCACGGACGATCGAGTTTGGATAATGTTTCGAGGTTACAGATCTCAGCTGGATGGCCCAAAGTCTTACAAGTCCGAGTTGCACGGATCGATCTTGCGTTGTTTGAATTGCTTAAAGATTTCTCAGAGTTTCAATTTAGCTAAAGTGTGAAAGTGACCGATCGCCTAACTATTTATAGGGGCAAAGTGGGAAGGCCAAGCGTCACATCACTTAGGTTTAAACCACACCATTGATCTGCTCAAATCCAACGGCCATGACGATTCACTTAATAGATGGCTAATAACAGACACGCTTAGTGCCCGATGAGGAGTCGCCACTTGATCTCAACCGCTGAGGCCTTCCAATCCAATCTGTCGATCGCCCCTCGATCTTACCCACGGGTTTGACAAGCAACTCGCTGGACCCTGCTGATTTATCGCTCAAAGGTCCATCAGGAAAATTTCACAAATTTGGCCCAACGAATAACCTCCTACTTGATCTTCCTCGAAGACTTCATGATCCTAACCGCATTCTAATTCCATATATCTCGGATATAAATATTTTTTCATCTACAAATTCCGCTATGTTATAACTCCTGACCGTAGACTTAAAAGGGGGGAAGAGATATTGAATCCTTGAGGACACGGACGACGGATCCCCGAAAAAGGATTTTTCCTTTTCTTATTAACTAACGATTCTGGACATCGCCTACGTATTAATGATCGATCCTCATAGTTACCAACTATCTTCTACTAAGATACTTGGAAACTGGGGGGACATATGTTGATACGGAAATGTGTCCAATCCGTTAAGGGCGCCATAGAGCGTGTCCTAGAGCGCATCAAGGCTAAGATAGCCATTCAAAGCTAGTCCGACCTTCGAGTAGTCCGCCCTAAAGGAAACCATCTCAGAACAACTAGTACTCACAAGTCAGCACGCCATTTTAGCTAGGTCCGACCAAGCTAGATGGATGACTTCCGAGCCTGACAAAAGGTTACCTGGTCCTCCCAAGTACCGCAAACTGTCAGTCCTAAGATGCTAAACGGACCGGACGAGAGAATCTCGGACGCCACCAAGACAAAGAAGACCAAACGATTTGATGTAACCAAAGGAGATGCTTCCGTGGAACTGTAAGGTCCGGACACCTTGAGTTACCCAATGCGGATCTGACCGAGGGACTTACACGGACCCAACGTACGGAACAGTACTCTCAGAGGGAAAGGACCGAACTACCCTCCTAGCCCATTAATTAGTATTGGATTACTATTCACTAATGGGCCATGGGCCAAAGGTAGCATTGGTGTCCAAATCTGAGGCATACACTTGGCATCATCTTATGAGCTACTTCATAAGTATATGATAACTATAAATATAACACAAGGTCCAATAACTGGAGGCAGGTGAAATCCCCTAGGAAATTGTGTTGTCTCCTAAGTCCTAAACATCCTTGATTTCATTACCTTTCCCATTACTGTTGCATTGAGAGCTTTCATCTCTCCTTTGAGTAAAGCCTCCATCCGGATTGACTTAGTAATCCGGTAACCCATTCTAACCCCCCCACTTAGTCCTTTCAGGTACTCTTGCTCGGACAAGCCTTCTCTCGGACTTCAAGTTGGAGGTGGATCTTAGATTAGGTTACTTGTAGTAGTAGTGTTGGTGTTTGAGGTTTTATCCCTTAACAATATCGAAGAAGTCTGTTATTCTGACTGGGTTTGCAACATGGTTCTGGTAGAATAATCGCCAGGCAAATGGCGGATGTGCAATGATTTCACCAGGCTAAACAAGTTCTGCCCAAAGTATCCATACCCTTTGCCACGGATAGATCAATTGGTTGACTCAACGTCCAGATATGCATTACTGAGTTTCATGGACGCATATCAAGGCTTTTACCAAATTCGGATGGCCAAGGAAGACATTAGAAAAACAGCTTTCTTCGCTGCAGGGGGAGTGTATTGCTTTAAAGTGATGCCCTTCGAATTGAAAAATGCGGGAGCAACTTACCAACGACTGGTAAATCAGATGTTCAAGGAACAAATTGGCAAAACCATGGAAGTGTATGTGGATGAGATGCTTGTTAAGAGGAAAACTGAAGAACAACATGTGGATCACTTGAACAAGTGCTTTGCTATCCTTAGGAAGTACGGTATGAAACTGAATCCAGAAAAGTGCACCTTCGGAGTGAAAGGAGCAAAATTCCTAGGATACATGGTCACAGAGAGAGGGATAAGCGCAAATCCTGAGAAGATCAAGGTAATCCTAGATCTGCGTCATCCGAAGAACCTCAATGAGGTACAATGTTTTATTGGACGCCTTATGTCCTTAAGTCGCTTATTTCGAGATTCGCAGAAAAGAACCTTTCGTTCTTCAAAATCCTCCGGAAAGGAGAGAGCTTTGAGTGGACCGCGGAATGTTCTGAGGCTTTTGAAAATTTGAAAAAGTACCTCAATTCCCCTCCGCTGCTCTTCAAACCCGTGGAAGGAGAGCCACTCTACCTCTACCTAGCAATTACAGAAGAGGCAATGAGCTCCGTATTAGTACGGATTCAAGCTAAAGATCACTTGCCAATCTACTATCTTAGTAAAGCCCTTGCTGGGGCACAGACAAGGTACGTAAAGATTGAGAAATTTGTGTATGCTTTGGTCTACACCGCAAGGCAGTTAAAGGCATATTTTAAGTCTCATAAAGTAGTAGTACTAACTACGGAACCTTTGAAACAGGTCATGGGAAAGCCCGACCAATCCGGACGACTCTCTAAATGGGCAATTGAGCTGAGCGAATACGACATTAGCTATCAGGCTCCGACAGCCAAGAAGGATCAAGTTGTTGCTGACTTCCTAGCGGAGTACCCTGAAGCGGATTTTGAGAAAATCCCGGACAAACAGGCATTTGAATGCCTAATCACCAAGCAGATCATCCGAAAGCCAGTTCCGCCAACGATCAACCTAGAAAACCTCGAGGATGCTCCGTTCATTAATCAGTCACGGACTGCATTATGGGAGGAAACTCGGGTCAACCAAATGTTCCTTCTTGATGATATCACAAGGGAATCCGGTACTAGCAACTCTGGTCCGGATATTAAAGAGAAGGAGGAACACAGGTTGGAATCTCGGGAGCTTACAGAAGACCTCCAAACCAAAGAACATCCCTCTGATGTTTGCACATTGGAAGTGGACGGTTCCTCCACTGGAAGAGTAGGAGGAATTGGAATCTATCTTAAAAGCCCTGATGGCGCGGAACTCGACTACACGATATC
Organism: Plantago major; assembly: GCA_026545765.1. Taxonomy (NCBI): domain Eukaryota; kingdom Viridiplantae; phylum Streptophyta; class Magnoliopsida; order Lamiales; family Plantaginaceae; genus Plantago; species Plantago major. The sequence continues at coordinate 28,414 of JAIFAC010000474.1, forward strand.
CTTGGAATTCAAAGTCACCAATAATGAGGCTGAGTATGAAGCACTGTTAGTCGGACTACGTCTAGCCAAGTCCCTACAGATTCGAAAACTCAAAGCTTACACGGACTCACAGTTAATTGAAGCTCAATTTTCCGGTACTTTTGCCACAAAAGGTCCTTCGATGATCAAGTACCTTGAGCTACTCAAGCAAGAAGTCAGCCTCTTTGATAAGTTTACCCTGGAGAAGTTTGATAGGACCTGGAACGAAAGAGCGGATGCTCTGGGAAAGTACGCATCCGCAACAGCTGCCCTAGACACGAGGAGAGTAATCCTACTCACTATTACTGACTCATCCGTCATGAGTCCTAATCCAACCGTTATGATAACTGACACAGGAAGAAACTGGATGACTAACATCTTTAGTTATCTCAGAGACGGATCATTACCAGTTGATCCGAAGGAGTCAAGGAGTGTGCAGTGCCGAGCAAACATATACTTTATACTTGGAGAATATTTGTACAAGAGATCTTTTGCTGGGACTCATTTGAGATGTTTAGGCCCGCAAGAGGCGAGGACTGTGCTGGAAGAAATTCACAACTAAGTCAGGAAGACATTTCGGGGACGAACTCGCCGTAAGATCATTCGTGGCTACCATCGCCTACCATTGATAAGGATTCCGCTAGCTACGCTCAGAGATGTCCTGATTGTCAATATTATGCGAACATTCCCCATCGTCCGACACACCCTATGATTCCGTCCGTCATAGCATGTCCGTTTGATCAATGGGGCATCGATATTGTCGAACCATTCCCAAGGGGCACTCAACAGAAGAAATTCTTAATTGTGGTTGTGGAATATTTCACCAAGTGGGTAGAGGCTGAAGCTGTGGCAACTGTTACGGAAATTTGAGTGCGGACCTTCATTTGGAAAAACATCATTTGTCGCTTTGGCCTACCTGTAGTTCTTGTCTCGGACAATGGTGCACAATTTTCGGGCAACAAACTCAAGGAATGGTTGGCATCTTTCAAGATTGAACAACGCTTCACATTTGTCGGATACCCACAAGCTAATGGACAAGCTGAGTCCATAAACAAGACAATTGTTAAGATCCTGGAGAAGCGGCTGAGAACTTCTCAAGAAACTTGGGCGGATGATCTACATGGCGTACTGTGGGCTCATCGCACCACCGCGCGGACCGCGACTCGAGAAACCCCATTTGCCCTGGTTTATGGCTCGGAAGCAGTCATACCAGTGGAAATTGCACTTGAAACTATGAGGGTACAGGAGTTCAATGATTCCGTCAATCATGAAGCTCGGATATTCGATCTAGACATGCTAGAACGGAAAAGAACCTGGCATCGCTAATGTCCACACAGTACCAAGCAACCGCAAATGGCCTACAACAGAATGTTCAAGCGAAGACTTACTGTGTTTGAGACCTAGTGCTCCGCCGAATGATATCCCGAGCAATATTGGAAAACTTAAGTTTAAATGGGAAGGACCTTACAAGATTGTTTGCAAGAGTGAACGAAGTTACAAATTGAAGATTTGAAACGGACACCCTCTCAAGCGTACTTGGAATGCCAGGAACCTTCAGAAGTTTTACGCATAGGGGTGGTTACACGGACTGTCGATCATTTGGATATTTTATGCTTAAACTGTTTATTACGCGGAACTCACAAGATCGCTTTTGTTAATCCTTTTGTCATCGTGGCCATGCAAGTTGTAATTGCATTTTCGCCAAATCAATACAACTTCTATCTTTCAATTCGTGCATCTGAGATTTAACGTTCAAATGACAAGAAAAGGCAAGCAATGAATTTTATTCATATATGAAATGAAGTATACATAACACTGTCTTCGCAGTCTAAAATCTCGGATCTTTATCCGGATCTACAACTACAATACATGAATTGTAGGGAACGTCTCTGCAGATACGTCATCTTCCATCGAGATTATTCCTCCGACAGGAAAGTACTCTACTTAGTCGTCACTTCCGAAGACACCAGGGATCTGATGAGCCTGCACGATACAGAAAGATTCAGTAAGTTGGAATTCTACAAATATCACCTTACCTTTGATTCCCCACGGTCTCGTGCGTAGTGTATACGGACACATCTATTATGTCCGACTTCAAACCTCCTATCTCCGGACAGGGGGGTTCTTCAAAGGTACCTGTTTGCTCGAATCCGAGCACGGATCTGACGCATTGATCGTATGGCGACCCACCCGCAAGCAGCTCCCCGGAAAGGAAATGCTCCTACCGGGTGGATCGCACATACGACCGATAAGATCATCCGTTAGTCTACCTTCAAATCCGAGCATTTACCGAGGTCTGTGTTTTCTGACGACTGGTCTTGAGCAATCGTCCCCTCCAAACCCACGCCACTCTCAAACTCAAGAAAAATGCTGATTTGAGAGTGGACGGGAGTCTCGAGGGGGATACTAGTCAAGAAATCATCTTCTTATGGGTACTACCAGGCTCAAACTGTAAGATCTAGCCAAGTTTGAGACAGAGGGTGGAAATTTTCACTAAGAATGGAAATAGGAGTCGGATTTAAGCGATCAGTGCAAAAGAGAGCTCGGGGTATTTATAGATGGGATGAACCAATAAGCGTCCGACACGTGGGAACCTTGACATCGACAATGGGCTTGGGCCATCCGTATGGCCGAATAGTGTTGGATCGACTGAGCTTACCCTATCTAATCTAGACAAGCCCACTAACCACGTACGAGTTTGTACTTGTTGGTCATCTTACAGGGAGATTGGCATAAATATGATCCAACAAAGTAAGGTTATGAAAAAGGTAACAATTTCATCTATTAAGGACAGTTCGAATTTCATTAGAAAATCATCCGAGCATACAAAAACGGAGAGTACAATTTTTCGATGTCCGAGAACCATACATATTTCTACGGGGCATACCCCGCCTTATCCCTTCAATGGATTCCTGAGGTTGAGCCTTGAGATTCTAGGCCACCACCTTGAGCCCGACGAGCTTGCTGCTGCATTCGGATCCTCCTACGGATCATCTTCAGTGTCCGCTCTCTCTCTTCCTCGACTCTCGGGCAATCCCCTTTGGACGTAGGGGGATCACCTTCTGGATCAAGAATGATCAAGTCATCCGCCGTGCCTTTACCAGGATAAATCGGAGGGTGCATGTTTCCGCAAGCACAATTTATCCAATGTTGACTGCAATTGTACTTGGGATCATCTGGTTCTCCAACATTGAGGTTTCCCAAGTCAGAGCATCGCTACCGCATTGAGGTGAAGTTGCCTAGCTCGGACTGATTTTTCTCGATCTGATTCCGACATCCTGGAGAAATCTGATTTTTTCGAAGGGTAAAGCAGTGAGAAAGGCAGAATTACCATGCCCTTATTTATAGGAACGACGAATCTTTACGATCATGCCACATGTCCACCATCTGACGGCTCGGAAGATGAAAGGACGCAGTAATAATGACAATTTCACTGCTTCACCTTCCCCCTTCTAGAAGATTACGCATCCCCATAAAGTAAACTGGTATAGTAAAGACGAACGGTCCGAGGATCAGAAAGATAATGATTTGATTATCTTGGATCAGATGCCATTCAAAGCGATCCGCGTTTGTAAGAGATGTATATTGAAGATAACTTAGCATATGAACGACGGATCAAGGGAAATAAAGAAGAAAGCAAATAATACGTCAAAGCATGAAAAGCATTGTACTGTGGATAATTACTACAGACGAAGGAAAGGATAAATATTGTATTTAGCATCATTCTGTGCCATCAAAAGATCATCATTCAAAGTGTTACAAATATTCCATGGGGCATACCCCGGACTTCTCACTGAGGGGGAGGCTGGCTTGGTCCGACTTCATCAGCTGTAGGCGGATTGGTGGAAGACGGGTTGGCAGCGGCACGGGCTGGAAGGGATTTAGCAACTTCATAAAAGGACACCTGGATGCTCTCGAACAGGTTGAAATTCGCGTCATGGCCGACAGTCTGAGCAGGCATGAAGTACCAGTCCTTTAGGTACGCCCTGTAGTTCTCAAAAGGCACGAAACATACCTTTCGAAGGGCATCCGGGACACACTTCGGGAGAAAGGGTCCACCGTTCCTGATGTCGATCTCACCTTCCTCGGTGACCAGCTCTGCAAATTCACACGCAGCCAACCGTTCATCCGGCACGTTGTCCACTGGGACCTCCAATCCATTAGCATCCGCAGAAGGAATCAATCCTTCCGCCTTCCAATCGAAGTTATGCGGAAGTAGTCCCTTGGCCTGCAACTGGCCGATAGCGGATGAAAACTCATCCAAGCAGGAACCATCGGACTTGTCCGCCATGAAAAACTTAAAGGAGTCCGACTTCATAAAGTCTCGGGCAGCCTCAAGGCGGGCAAATTGGAGGTCCTCAAGGAGCAGATCCTTCGAGTCCAGGAAGGCCTTCATCGACTTACAGATAAAATTCTCCTGCCACTCCAAGTCCGATTTTACCTCCTGCCAGCTGGCCTTCAACTTATCGATCAGCGTATCCTTTTCTTTTAGCTGGGCCTCCGCCTGCTTCACCTTCTCTGCCTCATCCGCGGATGTGGCCATAGCCTTATGCAGGTCCTCTTCAATGGTGGCCCGCTCACTAGCCTTCAACTGCATAGCCTTGACGAAGCATCCGAGCTATAGGAAGTCCGTATAGACACAAGTTATATTTCTATCATACTGAGAACATGGCAAGAAAAACATGAACAAGTTACTTACCCTCTGGTACAACTCATGGAGCTCTCCAACCCGGTCGACCTCAGGGAGCCCGCGAGCCCGCTCATATTCCTTATTGAGAGCAGCTTGGTCGGATGGAAGAATAGCGGACAGCTGCTGCCTCTTTGCTGCAAGAGAAGCATCCGAGGTTGCTTCCTCTTCCTCCCAAGGTAATGGCGCTCAGATCAACACATCCCATTGGTGCAGATGCAAAGGTCGGTGGCTTAGAGGCAAGCAGCACGAGTCGCCGGAACTTTGCCCTTGTCGGGCACCACCAAGACTTGCGAATCTTCACCCGCCTTCTCCCGCCTCTCCTCTTCCGCAGCAAACATCGCCGCATTTTTTGGGTCCGCCATAGGGAGACCCGCGAATGTGTTGATTATCCCGCCAAGAGCGAAGCTCAAGGGCTTGTCGCCTCCGCCTCTTCTTTTCATGAGGCTAGACATGATATAATCAAACCAAAGGAGCTACACAACAAAATAAAAGTGTCATATACGGATACATAAAGGGAGAATAACAAGAATCTCGGAAATAAAAATTCAAAGCAGGGTATTCAGAAGGAAGGAAAGCACAAATCCTAAGTTGAAAATCCTTACCGAAGTCAGTCTTTCCCCCAACCTCGACCACATCAGTCAATCCGCACAAGTAGGGCAGCGGCTGACAAATCAATCCGTGGAACGGATACGTAGGTGGATTGTTCTTCTTATGGATCTCCGCCACCCACGGAGCCACATTCTTCGGAAGAGGGCGCCAAATCCGGATACTCTCCTTAAGAACTTTTTGGCAATTTCATCGCCTCGCCTCCTTGGACATTCCGGCTTCAGGCCATCCGCACAAAATATATTTATCCCACCACTTCACCCCAAAAGAAATGGAGTCGAAATGAAGTTGTAGGGTTTTCTATTTACAAAGGTATAAAAAGGGATTCCCTGCATTAAAGCAACATGGAAGAGTCATCAAGTTCTCAAAATTCACAGTGCCCTTCTTTACAAAAAAACAACAAATGTATAAGGTTACCCAAAGACTTTGGGATAACCTGCCTGACCTATACCAATATGGTTCAAGATGTGCTTCACCGGACGCATAGGATCTTCCACCCACAAGCAAAGGTCGCCTATGCACACATATATCCAAAGAAAGCGGATTGTAAAAGGCATGCCCTGCTCGAACCATAATCTCAACGGACTCCGGAATCCCCACTTCCGCCTCCACTCAGGAATGTCTTCAGGTTTTACTTTAGACGGACAAGTAGGGAGTAGCCCGTCCGCATTCAACTCTCGTATTCATACGCTATCACGATGGCGGACGCAGGACGAGGGAATTAGATTTGCACTGCCTTGGCCCCACGACCCTCAATCAGCGAAAGACTGGATTGAGCGGACACCCCAGGATGCAACACAATTCGACGCCCAGCACGTATTCGCGGGCGGGCAGCTTGAGAAGCTTCTTCATCTTCCTCCTCATCATCCTCTTCATCTTCACCATCTTCCTCCTCCTCTTCTCCACCTTTGGGTCTCCCGGACGTACTTGGGTTGGTCGGACCTTTTTCTACCACAACACGGTCCTCTACACTAGCCTCAAACATCTCTACATCATCCGCCTCCTGACCACTATTTCCTCCCTACTCAGTCTGAGGTTCATTCGAACCAATGGACGCCCCAACACCACCTATGGTCGGAGATTGGACTAGCGACCTAGTCCTAGCAACATCTCCCTGACCCACTGCCACGTCAGGATGAGTCTCTGCTGCACCACGGACTCTTTCTCCAGCGTCAGAGTCCCTGGAAGACATGAACTCCACGACCATATAGTCTCCTACGGATGTGGTTACGTCCACGGACTCAGTCCCCAAGTTTACTCCATCATCGTAACCTTGAGCCTCGTGCTGGTTCTGACTATCGCTCCCGGACATCCTAGGGCAGAAGGAAACGGATCAGAAATGATGATTGTGATTGTCCGAGAGTTCATTTAGATATCTTATTAAGTCAAGCGATCCGAGGAAGTTCTACTTTACCAGATTTTCTGCATGAAGTACAGTCTCATAACACTATGGGCACTAAACTTGGCACATAAAGACATGCCATTGGCACTATTATCTACCCTACCCAGCACGTTAACAGGGACAACTTACGAAAGACTATGTGCCAATCGGCACCAACACATCACCAAACAAGCATGCATTATCGAATTTTGGTTACATTGGACATGATATACAAGACGAATCAACAAGTTACCAGTGAAGGAAGTTAGTACAATATCTCACACTGGAAGAGTATTCCAACTAAGTATACCATCGAATCTATCACTAAAGATTTACAACCACGAATCAACCAAACAGTACTCACCAAGGGAGAAGCATACAAGCATGAAGCAAGCATATCATAACAAAGAAAAACTTCAGGAAGAATTGAGGTATACTTACTTGATAAAGTTGACTTGGTAAGTTCGACGACGAAAGCTTTACTATTTTCCGAGAGTGCAGATCCGAGGTGGAAAGTGCAAGATTTTATGTAGTTTTAGTTGCTCGGATTGTTTGAGAATCGCCCGAGTATTCGAGGTGGCTAAAGTGTGAAAGCAACATATTAGGTAACTATTTATAGGCAATCGGGAAGCCGGCCGATCACCGGATTCTAATCCCAACCGTTGATCTTTTTAATCCAACGGCTGCGCCGGTTTGAAAAGGCGCAATGATAGTACTCCCCAATTAATTCTCCTCAGAAACGTCACATCACTTCGCCAGCTTCCCTACCGCTGATCTTCTCAAATCCAATCAGACGGTTGCCTTCGGATCCTTTCCAGTGGGCCGGATAGATGACATATTGGGCCTTTTGAACCACTGTTCATCAGCCCAAGTGAACCATTCCACATATTTGGCCCAACGGATGGCTTCCTATACACTCTTCCACAGAGGGCGTCTTCATCCTAACCGTACTCGGATCTATATATCTCGGATAAATATTTTTCCATCTACATTCCGAGCTATTACATAACTCGGACTGTAGAAGGAAAAGGGGGGGGGGAGATAGATATATTGAATTCCTAAGAACACGGACGACGGATCCCTCAAAAAGGATTTCTATGCTCAGTATCATCACATTCAAATGAGCTGGATGAGCTCTTGTTCTTGAAGATCTTCTATGCTCAGTAGTGTCAGATATAATTTCTGCATTATCAGTAATTGACACTTAAGGTATAATATCAGATTGACGAGATACATTCTCAGGTGATGTTGAATGGCCTTTAAAAACTTTTTGTGCCTAACAATGTTTCTCAATAAACACAAGGGCCACTGATACTTATAATAAGAGTGCGGAAGACTTTTGTTAAGTGTTGTGTGTTTTTCTCTGGAAAGTAGTCAAATAAAGAAGATAGGCAAATAGCTTGCTGAAAGAATAAGTGCAGTAAGTAAATAACACAAGTTTATAGTGGTATCTGAATGTGGCGTAATGGTTCAATTAATCCACTAAGTACTTTCTTAGAACTTGAATTCACTTAGACATATAATTAATCCACTACGCCTATTTGCAAATCCTTATGCACGTCATATGAATGTGATATCTTTATCTATACTATTCAACTGACCACTACATATCCCGTGTCTCCGCAAATTGCTTTTAAAAGCTTAAGTATCTTTGTTAATTCTTTTGTAGGAATATTGGTAATTTAGTTCAATGTTACTTTGCTTATGTTCGAGGTAATAATTTTGTTCCTTGCATAATCGGATCAACTTTCACTCCAGTACCCTATTTTTTTTTGAGAGAAGGTCTAAGTAATTATAAATTCAAACTTCTACATTGTAGTAGGATACTCTGACCAGTGCTTAACTCAGATGCCGACTTTGCACCATCATTCCATGGGACCTCTATCATTTCAGGTTTAGATTTAATACATGCTATATATTTTATGTTTTGGACAAAAGCAGAGTTTATATATTACATCAATTGTATGAGCCATATTTATACACTATGAGCTCCTAAACAAGAATAATTTTCTAGAAACGGATTATTATAGTCATTTAATACGTGCATAAAAATCAAATCAGGTTGTAATTACATTAGAACTATTATTTAGAATATAACCAAAAAATATAGCAATACACAAAAGTCCTCCTAGAATATATTACTAAAATATAAAAAAGTCTAACAATAACTTTCCATATATGTTCATACACAACATGATTATAACCGTGCATATGCTTTATATGTGCAATTTACAAATAGAATTGAATTACATTTCACATGAGAGTTTTTACACCTGATCTTCTTAATCTAATCGATACTCATTGGTTGACATAAGATTTGTTAAACATCAATGATTAAGAATAATAGTATTAATACAAGTACTCGTAATTATCTATATGTCTGTATTAAGCTCTATTGAGATGATAATAGTAACCAGTTGGTAGGATTTTATTAGATTGACAACCTATTTGCAAATCCTTAAGCACGTCATATGAATGTGACATCTTTATCTATCTATTCGATTGACTACCACATATCCCGTGTCTCCGCAATCTGTTTTGAAAGCTTAAGTATCTTTGTTACTTCTTTTAGTAGGAATATTGGTAAATTAGTTCATTGTTACTTTGCTACGTTTCAAATCCATAAGTGATAAATCAAGTATTTTATGTTTGAGGTAATAACAATTGTTGTTCCTATAAGAGACCGACACCTGATCAACATTCACTACATTACCCTCTTTTGTTTTGAGAGAAGGTCTAGGCAATTATAAATTCAAATTGTTACGTCGTAGTAGGAAACTCTGACTAGTGCTTAACTCGCATTTACTTTGCACCATCATACACTTCTATGGGACCTCTACCATTTTGTGTCACATAATTAATACAATGGGTTACATTTTATTTTTTTTAATGTTTTTGACAAAATTAAAGTTTATATACATCAATTGTATGAGCCATATTTATACGACACTATGAGCTAGAATACAAAAATAATTTTCTAGAAACGGATTATTATAATACGTGCATAAAAATCAAATAAGGTTGTAATTACACTAGAACGTTTATTTAGAATATAACGTAAATATATCAATACACAAAAGTACTCCTATATTACTAAAATACGAAAATAGTCCAACAATAACTTTCCATATATGTTCATACATATCATGAAAACAATAATAATTTTACCATTAAAGTTTCAAATTGAGTTGAACTTAATTCACCAAGGAGGATTACAAAGCATGTTCAAGACAATAGCTCATCCTAACAAAATAGTATAGGCTACGTGCGGTTTACAGGTAAGAAGCTGACACGCACACTTTTAGGACGAGTTCTATTATCAAACACATCGATGCAAATTTGGCTCAAGACCGATAAAATTTAATTTGAGCAACTTGCTCCATCCCCTTTGTAGAGTGACCTTCCATCGCACTATCAGGTGTAGTTGGTAGTGAAGGTGCGCCCTGCCTCATCAATAAGTTTCAACTTTGATGGAAGTTCTATATTTATGTCTGTATCCAAGTCTTTAGGGATAATCTGCAATACATAATGTCAAGATACCATGTTATGTGAATCAACACAACTTTAATTTCTAGTTTATCAACTAACACTCAAATTACAATATTAATGTTATTAAAATAAAATCCTCATGCCGTCCAATAACTTACCCACTCACTCATCCTTCCAGCGTTGAATTTTTTCACAAAATATATGCCCTCAGGCCTAGGAGCTAATCCCTCGTCAAAAATATCATCGCCCAACCAATGTAATCTTTTGTTTCGCTCGTTGTCAATCGATATCTGAATAATGTTATAGCATAAGATTTTGAAAATGTCATGGCAAATTTACTTAGTATTAGATGATTATAAAATTAAATCATAGGCTCTGAAAAAGGTAATATTAGAAAATAATGAAGTGGGATGTACCTGCTACCAAATTTGGTTCTTTCTCACCAAGCTTATTCTACCCCACTCCTTTTTTATCACACCCGTTAAGTCCATAAAGCTTGATGTCAAATAAGCCTTCCCGGGTGTACTGGAACCGCAACAAGTCATATTTCTTCAAAGAAATTGTCCCATAAAGTTTTCTCAACCATCTAGGAAGAACCAAGAACCACTAATTTTTCGCCCATACAGCTAATGTGTCAGATTTGTCTTGTAGTGTTACAGTCTCCGGTAAAGAAAGTTGGATGTGAGGTGGAAATTCCTATTAAAATAAAATTATGAGTTATTCAGAAGAACTGTAGATGAATCCTGATGTTTCAAAAATCGAGAAAATGTTACTCATAAAATAGATAACTTAGAGGAATACATAAATAAGATGGACCCAAGCGCACAACACAAGACAAAATATATTATACTAGTACATGTTAATCACACCATCCTTTGGGAGGTGGCTCAGTATATGAAGCCGCCTGTACCATTCCGAGGCCTCATGTTCTGAAAAGGCCAATTTTTTGTACTTAATTCCTTATTAGTGTTATAATGTCTGAAAAGAAGTATATCATTGATGTTCATAACTTATGATATTCTTTTTTGTTTAAAATAGCCATATATTATAGAATAATAATATGTAGATCCAACATAAACTAACGGAAAGAACTATTTATTGGCCATGTTTGTTTTCAGAATATATTTTCAAATTAATGTGTTTCTTATTTGTTAAAATGCAAGTTTTTTTTTTTTTTTTATCTAGTAGGAAATAAAGATCTGGGTTATAAAAACTCCAGCAAAACTAATGAATACTAGTATAAAATTAACAAGACTTGATTTTACTTGTTGAGGGGTATAACCTCGAACACCAACTAAACTATTACAAGTAACCTAATCTAGGATCCGCCTCCTCCTTGAAGTCCGGGTTACATCGTCCGAGCTAGAGTACCTGAAAGGACTGAGTGGTGGGGTTAGAATGAGTTACCCGGATTGCATATGTCAATCCGGTAAGAGACTTTACTCAAGAGAGAGTTGGAAGCTCTCAATGTAATAGTTATGGGGAAGTGTATGAAATCAATAGTGTTTATGACTTAGGGATTCTCACTATGATATCGCTTATCTTAAGGTCTTGGACCTTGTGCTATATTTATAGTTATCATATGTTTGAGGTGGCTCACAAGATGATGCCAAGTGTATGCTTCGATTTGGACACCAATGTTATTCGCCCATGGCCCATTAGTGAATAGTAATCCGACTAATTAATGGGCCTGAAAGGTAGTTTCGACCTTTCCTCCGAGAGTACTGCTCGCACGTCATCCGTAAGCCCTCGACATGATCTCGTATGCGGTTGATCCGGCTTGGGCAACTCGAGGTGTCCGAACTCGAGTTCCATGTAAGTATCTCAAAGGTTCTGCGATATACGCTTGGTCTTATCATGTGGTGGCGCCGAGATTATCTCGTCTGTCCGCTTAGCATCCTAGGATCGATACCATGTACTTGGAAGGACCATGTGACCTTTTGTCGTTCGAAGTCACCGTCAGCTTGGTCGGACCTAGCTGAGATGGCATGCTGACTTGTAGATACTAGTTGACCTGAGATGGTTTCCTTTATGTCGGACCATTCGAAGGTCGGACTAGCATTGAATTGGCTATCTCAGTCTTGATGCGCTTTAGGACATGCTCTATGGCGCCCTTAACGGATTGGACACATGTCCGTGTCAACATATGTCCCCCTAGTTTCCAAGTATCTTAGTAGAAGATAGTTGGTAACTATGAAGAGAACAAATGTGTTGTGGAGCGTGTCCAAATCGTTAACTAAAAAAGGAAATAATCCTTTTTGTTGGGATCCGTCGTCCGTGTTCTCAGGAGTTCAATATATCTCCCCCCCCTTCCTTCTACAGTCCGAGTTATGTAATAGCTCAGACTATAGATGGAAAAGGTATTTGTAACCGAGATATATAGATCTGAGTACGGTGAGGATCTGACGAAGTCCTCTGTGGTAGAGTTTATAGGAAGTTATCCATTAGACCAAATATGTGAAATGGTCCTCCTGGGCCGCTGATCAGTAAATCAAAGAGCTCCAATGAGTTGCCTGTCCAGCCCACGGGGAAAGATCCCGGGTAAAGCGATGCGACCGTTGGATTGGAAAGTTTCAAAGGTTGGGATTTTAAACCTAAGTGATGTGACGCCTCTGATGAGCATTAAATGTGATGTACTGTTAGCCAGGCACTCGTGAATCGGCACAACCGTTGGATTAAAAAGATCGACGGTTGGGGTTTGAATCCAAGTGATGTGACTCTTGTCTTTCCCAAATTGCCCATATAAATAGTCAGCCCATCAGTCGCTTTCACACTTTAGCCACATCGAAACTCAAAGCGACTCTCAAGCAATTCGAGTAATCGAAGATCGATCCGAGGAACTAAAACTCGCAAAATCTTGGGATTTCCAGCTGAGATTTGTACCTTCGGAGAGCTAGCAAGGCTTCGTCGTCTGTCTATGCTTAAGAATTCAACTTTGTCAAGTAAGTACACCTCAACTCTTTCTGAAGTTTCTTGTCTTTACGGTATGCCTGCTGCATGCTTAGTATGTTTTTGCCTTAGTTGAGTATCCATCTGTTGATTCCGTGATTGCAAATGTTGCTAGTGATAGGTTTCAAAGAAGGTACTTAGTTGAATACCTCCTTTGTCAGAAAGTAGGTGGTGCTAGTACAATCTCGGACCATAGGTGGTGTTGAGGAGTCTGTGGATCCGAATGAACCTCATCCTGAACGGGAAGGCGACAGTGGTCGGGAGGCTGACGATGTGGAAATGTTTGAGGCTGGGGAAGAGGACCGTATTGTGGCAGAAACGGGTCCATCCAACCCTACCACTTCCAGGAGACCTAAAGGTGGTGCAGAGGAGGAGGAAGATGGTGAAGAAGAAGAGGATGAGGATGAGGAGGAAGGAGAGGAAAGCTCTGGGCCGCTTCTGAGACGACCGTCGTCAGACAGGTTACATCCTCGCAGCGCTCGCTTCAATCCAATCTTCCAATAGAGGGCTGGTGCAAAGGCAACAGAATCAAATTTCTCGCCCCTGCCTCATGTGGTGATAGCGGATGAATTCGGAGAATTAAATGCGGACGGGCTCCTCCCTACTTGTCCGTCGAAGGTTAAACCTGATGAAATTCCCGAGTGGAGGCGGAAGTGGGAGATTCCTGAGTCCGTTGAAGTCATGGTTCCCGAGCCCGACATGCATTTTACAATCCGCCCGCCGGGTTCATGTGCGTGCATGAAGTGGCCTTCGCTTGTTGATGGAAGGTCCCTATTGCGCCCGAACTAAAGCACATCTTGAACCACATCGGGATCGGTCCGAGTCAGGTTATCCCAAAGTCCTTGGGTAACCTTATCTGTTTCGTGATTTTTTGTAAAAAGAAGGGGCAGCCAATGAATTTTGAAAACTTTAGGCAGCTCTTCCCCTATTTTATACTTTTCTAAATAGAAAGCCCTACAACTTCATTTCGGACTCCATTTCATCCTTGGGGTCGAAGTGGTGGGACAAATACATTTTTGTGCGGATGGCCCTGAAACTTGGGATGTCCGAGAGGCAGCGAGAGCAATGGGGGCTGCCGACAAAGCTCTTAAGGGAGAGCATCCCGGACTGGCGCCCCCTTCCGAATAATGTGGCTCCGTGGGTGGCAGAGATCCATAAGAAGAATGACCCACCTACATACCCATTCCACGGATTGATCTGTCAGCCGCTGCCTTACTTGTGCGGACTGACCGACGCCGTGGAAGTTGTAGGAAAGACAAACTTCAGTAAGGATTTTTAACTTTAGGATTTGTGCTTTTCCTTCTTTGGAGTGCTCTGTCTTGATCATTCATTTCCGCAATTCTGGTAATTCTTCCTTTATATGTCCGTATCTGACACTTTTATTTTGTTGCAGCCTCACCGTTTGATTACATCATGTCAACGCTCCGTGAGAAGAAGAGATTGCAGAGGGAACAACAAGCCCTGGAAGTCGCTGCTGGTCAGAGGACCAAGATCATCAATACGTCCGCGGGTCTTCCTATGGCGGACCCGAAAAACGCGGCAGTATTCGCTGCGGAAGAAGAGAGGCGCAACAAGGCTGGAGAAGATCCGCAAGCCTTGGTGGTGCCTGACAAGGGCAAAGTCCCTGCTACTCGCAGCACCATTACCTCCAAGCCTCAGCTCACGCCTCCGCGCTACCAAAGAAGAGGTGTTGATGCGGATGCCATAACCTCGTGGCGAAAGAGGGAGCAACCTCGAGGCTTCCCTGCTAAGAGGCAAGAATCGTCGCTATCCCGCCACCGATCAAGCCGCCTCGATAAGGAGTATGAGCGAGCCCGGACTTCGAGGTGGAGCGGGTTGGAGGCTTGATGAATTATATCAACGGTAAGTAACTTTCAAGATTTTCTTGTCATGTTCTTAGTATAATAAAAATACAACTTATATCCATGCGGACTTCTTGCAGCCATGTTTCGTCAGTACATGCAAAGGGAAAGTCGTGAGCGGCTACTATTGAGGAGGATCTACACAAGGCCATAGCCACTTCCGCGGATGAGGTGGAAAAGGTGAAGCGGTTGGAACTCCAGCTAAGAGAAAAGAAAGTAATGTTCCATAAGTTGAAGACTAGGAGGAGATCAAGTCGGACTTCGATCAAGTGGAGAGTTTTATCAGTAGGTCGATGAAGGCCTTCCTGGACTCAAAGGATATCCTCCTTGAGGACCTCCAATATGCCCGCCTTGAGGCTGGCCGAGACTTCATGAAGTCGGACTCCTTCAAGTTTTTCATGGCAGACAAGTCTGACGCCTCTCGCCTGGATGGGTTCTCATCCGCTATCGGTCAACTGCAGTCCAAGGGATTGCTCCCGCAAAACTTCGACTGGAAGGTGGAAGGATTGATTCCTTTCGCGGATGCTAATTGAGTGGAGGTCCCTGTGGACAATGTGCCGGATGAACGGTCAGTCGCGTGAATTTATGGAGGTCACCGAGGATGGTGAAATTGACGTCAATAACAGCGGACCCTTCCTCCCGAAGTGTGTCCCGGATGCCCTCCGAAAGGTATGTTTCGTACCTTTTGATAACTACAGGGATTTCCTAAAGGACTGGTACTTTATGCCTGCTAGGGTCGTTGGTCATGACGCGGATTTCAACTGCTCGAATTGTCAATCCTCGCAAGATGTGCCATCGCTAACCCGTCTTCCACCAATCCGCCTCAAGCCGAAGAAGCTGGTCCG
The DNA here is from genome assembly GCA_026545765.1 of Plantago major. Taxonomy (NCBI): domain Eukaryota; kingdom Viridiplantae; phylum Streptophyta; class Magnoliopsida; order Lamiales; family Plantaginaceae; genus Plantago; species Plantago major. Next base: position 44,254 of record JAIFAC010000474.1, read on the forward strand.
AGCCAACCTGCCCCCAGTGAGAAGTCCGGGGTATGCCCCGTGAGTAATCTGTACTTCTTGAAATCGTGATCTTTTTATGGCATGGAATGTTGCCATGTACAATGTTTCTCTTTTTCATTCGTAGTAACTATTTGCGGAGCAATGATTTCCGTGTTTTTGAATCATTACTTGCTTTCCTCTTTACTTCTTTCTACTTCGTTCATATATGCGATTTATCATAAAATACGATCTCTTAATGTTGGTCCAGATAACGCAAAGTAAAAGACTAGGGGGGTGAATAGTCTTTAAAACTTTCGTCGATAATAATATTTCTCGATATCCGAATGGATATCCGATACTTAGAATCGAAAGTGGAAGACTTAATAAAGATAAGTGTAGAAAAAGCTAATAAGTGTGTGTGTTGTCAAGTATAAGTACGTAAATGTAAATGACATGAAGTATAGTGGTATCTCGAGGTATGAATCCTCCAATAATCCACTTCGTCTATCGAGACCTAGAATTCACTAGAATGTATAATTGAGATAACCTTACAAAAATTCTATTCTAAGATTCTCGACAATTGGTTCCCAACCAAAAGTTCCCCGAGTTGTTCCTAGCTTCTTCACCAAGTACTTCCATACTTCCTATACGTAAACCTTTGAGTTGTTCCTAGCTTCCCAAGCTAAGTACTTCCTATACTCAAAACTTTGGAGTTATTCCTTAGTTTCCCAAATCAAGTACTTCCTATACTCAGAACCTTGGAGTTATTCCTAATTTTTCAAACTAAGTACTTCCTTAACTCCACGCCGATTTCGTGTTGGTTTCGCTCGAGTTGTCGATGAGCATCTTAATAACTTTTCGCTTATTCAGATAACTCTATGAACTGTTACTTAATACACTTTACAACAGATGGTATCTAGTTCGATTTATCGACCTAAGTCTTATGATATCTGCTCAAGAGAATGAATCTTTATAGTTGATCTTTTGATTCAACTCCTTCACGTATAGCTTTGCTTGTTTATGATCGTGACACTTAGAACTTCAAGAGTTTACTCAAGATCACAAGCTTTAGTCGCAATGTAAAGCTTTGATAATAAGTAAGTTGCAATGAGAGAGAATGTTCGTAGTTCTATGTTTCAACAGATGCAATGTGTCGTGTGTATCTCTCAAGTCGCCTAAGTGTTGATATTTATAGATGGATTTGAGTGCCGCTTGAATAGTATCCGTTAGCTCAAATTCAAACTATCGATATCTGTGTGTATAGTATCAGAGGTGTTTTGTCTTCTTCTAAGTTGCCGCTGCTTTTACTCGCATATCTCGTCTGCGCATTAAATGCATCAGATTATACTTTTTGTCCTCAGAGTGTCAATGTAACTATGCTTTGTATCGTAGACTAGACTTGTTGTCTAATATTTTGCACGCCTTATCTTCATTCTTCGTGATACCACTTGTATTGATTGAAACAACCTTGTTTCTTTTCGTAAACGTGTTTAACGCCAAGGTATCGAGAATGTATATCTGTGGACACTTTCCTTTTCGATATGTATCTCATTTCTCGATATCTCTTGTGACACGCTTTGTTTGAAACTGCTCAAGGCTCATAAGATATCCGCTAAGATATCAATAATAGATTCAGAATCTTGTGCGCTTTCAAATCTTCAATTCTTGTCGAGCTTTCGCTTGTCTTCTTCGTCTTCTTCATAAAATAAAAATTACATTTTGAGACCTAACATCCTATACAAGATTAGCTAGACTATCATACTTAGTAGGTTTCCTCTTTTACAATGTTCAAGTGAACCAAGAGTACTAATCACCTTTCTGAGACTAAGATAAGTCATCATGTTGCTGAACAAAATCTAAACAGATATTCTAACAAAATATCTAACAAATTTCCCCCATTTTGATCAGTCAACGATGACTATCTTCCCTATTACAAATCTGGATGAGGAAACAATCCACCACTTAATCATTTCTTGAGATCTTTCAAATCATATAATTATGCGTAAAGTAGACATCAACCAAATCACAAGGTGTGATCTTTGCTGACAAGTTATCTTTTATAAAATACTATCTGAGAGTAAGTTCTTCAGATAAGTCGCAACTTAAGATTACAGATAACTTTAATACATAACACATTTAAGCTCAGTCAGCAAGATACAGCAAAAATTACATAGTAAATTAGGACAACAGGAGTAACCAAGCTCCAAGTAAACATCCTAATAGACTAGTCTTCAAGTCTTCAATCTTCAAGTCTTCAACAAAATTTCTATGGATCAGTTTGCAAATTTCCTATCTCCAAACCTTTTGATGTCATCAGAATAATCATAGAGAAGAGTTCTGACAAGCATCTCTGTGTCTCGCAAATCCACGACTTTTCAGGTTTTGTAGGATTTTTCGCAAAATGCTCAACCCATAGGTACTTTCCCCACTTCCGTGCATGCTCTATTCGATATCCGAAAGCTTGAAGTATCCATAGATAATCTTCGATATCCGATGTCACCCTTGTATTGATCTTCCGTCGATAGAACGACTCATGTGGTTCCACAGAAGTCTTGGTCCGGTGCCTGCTCGTGATATTCGTAATTTTGTGCACATCATCCGCTTTCCATATGGACAATCATCGAGAGGTCCTTCTTCACGGCTTCAGCCTTCGACAACTTCAAAATCCAACCATGCTTTGATGTGATCGTGTTGATCAAGGTAGTTTATTCTTTCTCCATGCCATAAGTCGCTTGAGGATTGGTTCTGAAATCTTGAATTTACCAATAGATGCTTAAGTTCCGTAATCCAATAGCCATTTTTCGATGGATGCACCTCAGAGACAGAGGAATCATTGTCATACTTCACATACTCAATTTTGGCTTCTTCGCCCGAGTGGAAGTCGACTTTGTCTTTGTTCACCTCTCACCGCTCCTTTTCGCCTTGAATTCTCTTTGGGGTTGTTGTTTGAAGAACTACCACCTGGATAGACTTGGTATTTCCAGAGGGTGTTTTAGCGCTAGGGCTTTGCGCCTATGGCCCGCTTAGCTTTCAATTTTCCTTTTTCGTGAAGAGGAGCTTCATCTTCATCACTCTTCATCATCATCAAGATCAATTCTTGTGAGATCTTTGCAGCCTTCTTCATTGCCCCGACTTGATTTGACCTTCTTCTTCTTCTTCAAGATTCATCAATCCTCTAACTTGTCTTCTCCTTCGAGCCTTGGTACTCCTTGGAGGTTTCGTATGGCCCTTGTTACCATTTTGGTTCCTTCAAGAGGTCTCGGGAAGCAATTGGCTTGAGAAGGATTCATAGATTCCGAGTGGTGGGGAAGTTTTTCTTCTTCCTTCGAGCAAAGACCACCCAGATTTCTTCTTGTTTTCATCTCCTTCTTCCCATTCCCCGACTTTGAGGTCCAGATTTGTACTTTCTTTCCCCTTAGTCATTGTCAATGACTCACCTCATAAAGGAATGAGAGAGAGTCAAAATGCCCATGTAAATAGTTGTAGCAGTGACCAACTTCAAGTTCGGCTTTGAGCTCGATTTTGTTTGATAAGTCCATTGTCCTTATCTGAGCTCGCCAATGGGCCTAGGATGGCATCTGCTTCCAAAGAAGGTAACTTGCCTCTTGAAAAGCTTTTTCACTAAAGACACATCATCGCCCCCGTCATTCCTGCATCTTTCTCGAGCAATGATCATGCTAGTTGTTCTCGAGTGATGAGCTCAAGGAACTTTCATTTCGTGAGGGACCGAGGCAATTACTTCCTTGTTTTGTGAAGACATCTCCTTATTCGTAGTAGCTAGTACTTGCACCGCCATGTACTCATGAGAGTGGACGTATGCTTTGTTGAAGATTGTAGGAGCAATCAACTTTCTTTTAAGTGAGAAACTGCTAGATGTTCATGGCGTGTCCCGCCAAAGTCTTGTCTTCTTCACCATCCGAGGGATTAGCCCAAAGGATCTTCATCCTCTAGACATTTTCATCAATTGTATCAAGTCCAAAGAACCATCTCGTAGATTGGTTTCTTTCCTTTCTGGGAGGAGGATGGTACTTCTTTCGAAGATAATGCATCCTTAGCATCATGCTTGACTTCAGATACTTCTTCAGTATCGAGTTCTTTGGCGATCTCATGCACAGCATCCCGTAGCTCGTTAACCGCAGAGTAAGCATTCATTTCTTTGAGGTATTGATCTTCTAGTTGATCGCCTTTCTCGATCGAGCTATTTGATCTTCCAGCTTGAAGATGGAGTCGTTGTTCTTCTTCCAAGCTTGTCCGAGTTGAGCACTTCTCGTCCGAGTGTTTAATATTTTCGATTGGTTTCTTCGTAAAGCTCAACTACTTGTTCAAGAGTAATCGCGGTTGGTGAGAAGATGGATGAGTAGATTTCGAGGTGATGAAGACGAGATTTCGTGAAGTCTTCTCATTGCTTTTCAGCAATTGAGGCATTGTTTCTCCGTGAAATTCCTCCTCTCAAAGTGTGAGCATCATCATCATCCTTTTGTCATTATCATCCTTTTGGTGATGATCGGGAGGTTCATCAAAGAAATTTTCATTCATTTCTTCCTCCTCATCATCTTCGATACAAGATTGATCACTTCCGAATAGTGATCTTCGCCCATTAACTTCTTCTTGTTCGTAAGGTATGAATTGCGTAGTCTGGGCGTAATCGCTTGAATGCCATCTGTAATCTTGTCTAATCATCCGCCTGCTCAAAGGCATGTATCAAACTATGCGCCACTTCTCGAAAAGTCCTTGTAGTAGTAGTCGCGAATCGTATGTTGTTCAGAGCTAACATTGCTTCGACATATGTTTCTGTGTCAAGAGCTCGTGCCCGGTTGGTTGATCGCTATTCTCAATATTTCGTAGAGATCGAGCACCTTAACTTCGCCATTTCTGAAGCATCAATGTGCTTTGGCAAAGTGTGAGCTTTGAAGAAGTGAAGTAGTCCTTGCTTCTTCAATGGGAACCCGCTTGCATCTGCTTGAGCTCGAAAGAAAGAGTTTTGAGGAGTTTCAAAACTTTGGTAGATATCTGAGTAGAAGTGTAATTTAGTTTCGAGTTACCCGAGTGTGAACATCGTGCTCAGATACTTGTTCTATCGGGACAATTGTGTCTCAGATATCTTGGTGAGGTGGAAACTTGAAGTCCGTCCTCATCAACCTTTCTTTCTTGAACCCGAGAATTAACATTATCACAATACTTAGGAATTTTTATCAAGAAGAAATTTAAGTGACAAGTCGATATCCGAGACGCCAATTACCTCCATGGGAGGCTAAGATATTGTCTCTCGTAGACTTGTTCACCGAATCTTTTCGTGATGAAGCCCTCGATGCCTCATCAATTTCCATAAAAGGGATGTCGCAACTTTGTTCCTTGCACTTCTACTTCGATCGAGCCAGTAAGTAGATAGTATTGAATAATTTAGAAGAAGTTTTAAGATAACCCAGTGAAAAGTACTTATCACCGATTTTCATATACCTTCAAGTTTGAAAGCTCAAGGATGTGCTTCGTAAACCTTGTTGGTTTCGGGTTTGTCTCCGCATTTCGCTTTATCTTCTTCCATCTCACTTGGAGCTTAGAAACATTTATCATTAATGATCATACAAACATTTTTACTAAAAGTTAGTTCTCTTTAAGAATCATTTACCGTGGCATGTGCTCGATTTCTCAAGAGTCGAGGTTGAAGGAACCTCTTTTTCAAGATCGAGGTAAGCTTTTCACTTCCTCTTGTCTTCCGCTTCTAACTCAAATTTCAGAATAAAGAGATTCTTATAAGGTAACAAGATTTATAAGTATAAAATTTTTCACAAGGTAAGAGTTAAACCACCATTTACCCGAAAGCTTTCAGTCGATTGGTCTCGAACTTGTGACCTTTCTATACATTGGTCGCCTTGTCCAGCTTCTTTTGTTTGAAGTTTCGTACTTCACACCTTCCCGAGTATGCAACTCGCTTGCCTCCCCGTTGATCATTCGAGTAGATGTCTCAGCTTGATCCCTCTCATCGAGTCAGAACCCTCAATTACAGATTTTCTTCAAAGATACCGTATTGTCGGTATTTCAAAATGGAGTTCATTTACCATTTCATCAACCACTTGTATTGTAGGATGTTGTGTTTGTGGTTGTTGTGGTTGTCTGAAGCGTAAGATTGATCACCGAATGTTCTTCCGATTCTTAGATGTGGCATTTCCATCAAAGATTCCGCCAATACTAAGATACCACTCATCGTGGCTTTGTGAAGTTGTGCAGAGAGTCATTCCTCGATGATGTGTTTGCACCAACAACCTTTGCTATAGGTTCAAGAACTGTGGTGTAGGTTTTCAGATACCTTATCACCGCCATTTGTTCAAGAACCTTAGCCCTCTTTGATTTTTCTAGGACTTGAGAGATGACTAGTTCATCATCTTCATCGCCGAGCTCTCATCAAGATTGGGAACCGATTGGTCCATTATTCCTGCGGTTTCGCAGATGGGGCTTGGTGTTTTCACCACTTTTGGCAAGATTCATGAGTTCATCGCCAAGGCTTTCGCATTAGTCGCAACATTTCGAAAGCACTTTCTCTTGCCGAGTCTACTTGTTCAAGGGTGATAACTCTTTTGCAAAGATTAATGAGTTCATCCGCCATGTTTGTAGAATTGACAACCTCTTTCGGTGTGTCTTCGATTTGCCAAACTTCTTTCTTGAAGTTCGCTTCTTGGTCGCAACCTTTCTTCGATATCTTTTCATTTTCTCTTCTTAGACCTTCGAGACCCAAAGAACCTTTTTCATCGATTTGTATACTCATACTTGTAGAGTAAGTTATCGCTGCTATTTCACAAATTGCCTCTCTCGAGCTCAATGCCAAGCTTTTCCAAAGAAGTAGCATATCTTCGCACTATATCCCATCGTGGCCTTTCGCTCAGCTAGTCCTTTAACAATCTTAGGCTCAAGCCTCAATCTTCTTCACAAATTTCATGAAGGCGCATTTTCCCAGCTTGAAAGGGTTTTCCAAAGATTTTGTCTTGTCGATTCAAAGAAGAACATCATGATCCATCGCTCTTCGCTTATCCGTCAAGACCTCCTTGTAGACCATCAAAGCATCTGTGAAGAATGCAAGCTAGTACATCCCAAAGGAACCAACAGATGTCCGGTTCGATGTCGAAGTTTGAACTCGCAGTGTATCTGATTTCAAGATCACACACATCATGAAAGTTCTTTAACACCTTCAAGGAGTTCCTCATCCTTGGTGTTTATTTCAAAATCCTTTCCAAGATTTTGAACCTCAAACAACTTACGTAGTTGTTAAGTCCGTAAGAATTTCCTTTCCTCGACTAAGGTTTTGATAGACACTATTTCAAAGGCCTTCAGACACACAGAAATAATCCTAGAGTTGTTGTAAAATTCCAACACATCAAGTGATGAAATTCCACTAGGCGAGCATACAAAGCCCTTGATTTGTGCCTTTTCAAGCATGTCAAGAATTAGCTTCGGCTTGGTTCTCTATTGCGTACGTGAGGTATTCCTCAACCATGGCACCACCCCAAATCATTCTCAGGACTTGAAGTCCAATGGTCGATTGAAAGCTCCTACCAATGATTGTTAATAACTAACTCGTGCTTGCTTTTCAGCAGCATCAGGAGGATGGGATTTCGTAGAAGTGTTCTCGAGGCCATCTCTTTATATAGTAAGGATTTGAAGCTTGTGTTTGAAAGAGATTCGATTGAGTGATTCTTTTCAAAAACTTAATCAAGGAATGTAGATTTTAGAGAAGTTGCAGAGGATTAGAGAAGGTTTTTTTGCTTTTGATGCAGTTGAAATTTCGATTAGGCAAAAGTGATTTCATTTGCCAAAATCCTATATATATAGCAAGTGAATCTCAATGCATAAATACATACAAATTGATTTTGTGTATACGATTCCTGATTTGCAAGTCGGCATGATCAAAAGTAGTTTCGCATTAAATGCTTAGTGGGCCATGTCTAAATGTCAACAAATTCACTATTTATCGTGGAATTAATTTCATTGCTCAGATCAAGCTTTGAATTCATCAAGGGTCACCATTGCTTCTCCAAGAATGATCACAATCAACAAATGTAATTGTGCCCATTTAATGAATTTTCGCTAATAGCTATCTCAATCACAATTGCTGGAGCAAGGACACTGCTCAGATCAATTTGTCTTATACTTAGGATTTTCCCAAGTTTTTCATCAAAATAGAAATAGTGCGAGATTCAAGAGAGTAGTCGATCGCAGATAGTTATACTATTCTCTTTGTGTTCCTGCTCATAGAATGATTCGTATATCCGAGTTCCGCCTCGTAGATCTTAAGCTATCTTTTTGCTCTTTAGCCTTTTGACTTCCTCGTTCCCTGCCCAGTATACTCTCTTCTCTCAGATAATTCACAAGTATACCTCTTCTCTCTCGATATCCATTCCAGATACCTCTTCTCTTTTCCGGATACCCGCTCCAGATACCTCTTCTCCGGATGCCTGCTCAGATAATTCCTAACTTTTCATCATTGTAGTTCCATTAGTCCAAGACTATGTCTTAAGGCTAAGAATCTACTTTCTTGTAGTGGCTTAGTGATGATATCTGTAAGTTGGTCTTCAGTCCCAATCTTGAGTATCTCTATATTGCCTTTTTCAAAATGGTCTCTGATGAAGTGATGTCTAACATCAATGTGCTTTGTTCTGGCATGAAATTTAGGATTCTGTGTAATCGCAATAGCACTTGTGTTGTCACAGAAAATGGGAGTTTTCTTCTCATCGAGTCCATAGTCTTTAAGTTGTTGTTGTATCCACGTAATTTGTGTTGCACAACAACCAAAGCAATATATTCAAATTTCCTGTGGTAGAAGTTGCAATTGAGTTTTGCTTCTTGCTAAACCATGAGATAAGTCTAGTGCCCAGAAACTGACAAGTTCTTGAGGTGCTTTTCCTATCAAGCAATGATCCAGCATAATCAGCATCTGAGTACCCAGCTAAACTCAATTCACTTTCTCTAGGATACCACACCCTACATCTCGTATTCTTCACATACCTTAATATTTTCATAGCAATGTTGTAGTGTGTTTGCATTGGATTTGTCTGAAATCTAGCACATACACCAACGGCATATTGAATATCAGGTCTACTTGCAGTAAGGTAAAGTAGTGAACCTATCAATTTCCTATACTTATGTTCTTCAACACTCTTATCTGATTCAGTATAGGTCATTTTGGTTCCTATGCTCATAGGTATCTTAGCATTCTTTTCAGAAGGCTTAAGATTGAACTTTGTGAGCATATCTTTGCATACTTTGTTCGACTAATGAATATTCCATCATTGAGTTGCTTGACTTGCAATCCTAGGAAATAATTCATTTCTCCCATCATGCTCATCTCAAACTTGTTTTTCATGAGATTTGCAAAGTCATTACAAAGTTGCTTGTCCTTAGATCCAAATATGATGTCATCAACATATACTTGAACTAAGAGTAGTTTCCCATCATGATTTCAGGTAAATAAAGTTTTATCAACTTCACCTTTCTTGAAACCACTTTCCAGAAGGTATTTGGCCAAAGTGTCATACCATGCTCTTGGAGCCTGCTTTCACCCATACAGAGCTTCTCAGAGTTTATAGACCATTCTAATTTCGAGGAAACTTCAAAGCCGTGGTTGCTCAACATAAACTTCTTCCGCAAGTTCACCGCTTAGGAATGCGCTTTGACATCCATCCGATAAACTTTGAAATTTTTATGAGTCGCAAGGCTAGAAAGAGTCTTATTGCATCCAATCGCAACCGGTGCATATGACTCATCAAAATCTAAGCCTTCACTCGAGTGAATCCTCGCAACCAATCTTGCTTTGTTTCGTTATTTCACCGCTTATTCATTTTGTTTCGAAACCCACTTAGTTCCAATCACGTATATTCCTTCTATAAATGGAACTAGTTTCAGACTTTGTTTCTCTCAAATTGATCCAACTCTTCTTGCATTGCGTAGATCCAAATTTTGGTCTCCTAATGCTTCTTCTATACTTTTAGTTCGATATTCGAGATGAAACATCCAAAGAGAGAATCAAGATTTCAGCCTATCGATGTCCTAGTCCTAACACCGATTAATCGTCCAATTATATCCTTTGTAGGATGATCTTTGATCCATTTCATCAAAGGTTTAGTGCTAGTAGGATCAATATCCAAGTGATCTGAATGTGAATCACTAAGATTTTGATTTGATACTTTTTCAATATCTGAGATATCTGACATATGGGAAATGTCATGGATATCTGACACCTTTTCAGTGTTAGAGATATCTGAGACATGCATTTCAGCATTCTTATTTTCAGATACCTCTTCATGATGAAGGTTCTCAGTAACCTGTTCCATTTCTGGAAAACTCATAGGAAATTCCTCATCATGTTTGTGAGTCATCTTGTTGTTACTAGGCTTTTCAAGCTTTTCTACGTCAGAGTCATCCTCACTTTCCATAACGATGTTTTTCCTTTCTGAGGGTTCTTCTTTGGTGTCCCTCAGTAATAGTTCTTTGACCTTTTCTGAGAGTTCATCAGTAGGAGGTGTTTTCTTACTTCCTTCATAGAATACAACATGAACTGATTCTTCAATTTTCTTTGTTCTTTTGTTGTAAACTCTGTAAGCTTTGCTGTTTGTGGAATAGCCAAGAAAAACACCTTCATCTGCCTTTGGTTGAAATGTTCTCAGATAATCTTTCCCATTGTTTAGAACAAAACATCTACAACCAAATACTCTCAGATGTTTGATATTAGGAGGTCTTCCAACCAAAATTTCATAGGGGGTCCTGTCATGGTGTTTGTTTATCAAGCATCTATTCTGAGTGTAGCAGGCTGTGTTTACAGCTTCAACCCAATATATTTCACTTATCTCAGTGTCAGCTAGCATTGTCCTTGCAGCTTCTTTAAGGGTTCTGTTTTTCCTTTCTGCAACACCATTTTGTTGAGGTGTTCTTACAGAGGAAAGTTGGTGTTGTATACCTTGCAGTAAAACTCCTTTATGTAATCGATTGACAAACTCAAGACTATGATCCGCTCGATTGCGTATACCTTTTCATTTTTCATGATTTCAAGCTTTTCAAAGAAGTTTGGTATCTCCACCGCATCGATTTGTGTTTCGTAAAGACAACCCAAGTGAATCTTGAGAAGTCATCTACAACAATCGTATTCATATTTCTTTCCTGCATAACTAGTTACGATGATTCAAAAAGATCCATATGTAAAAGTTGCGTTGGTCTAACACTAGAGTGTCCGATTTTGACTTGAAAGAGATCTTAGATTGTTTCCCATCCGACAAAGTGTAATGTATACTATCCTTTCTGAAAGATGTTTTGGGAAGACCAACCACTAACTCTTTCTTGGCAAGTCTATTCAGAGTTTTGAAATTCAAGTGACTCATTCTTTTGTGCCATAACCAGTGCTCTTCTGTGTGACCAGATTGACTCACCATGAGACATTCTTCAACAGGCAGATGCCCAAGCAACATAAAGATCGCCTTTCCACGACCAACTAAGACTCCTCGCTTGACTCATTGTCAATTAGTTTGCAGATCTAGCTTTGAATTTTATAGTAAAACCCTTGTCGCAAACTGCTCATGCTAAATAGATTGTATTTCAAATCCTTACATGTAATACGTCTGATTGTTAAAGTTCCTAATTTGACGCCAAATCCCAGAGGGATTTAATTCTCCTCCAGCAAATCTGATATCTGGTCCTGTGTTGCAAGCTTTGTAGTCAACCAGATTTGCTTTGTCTCCTGTCATGTGCTTTCCGCATCCACTATCAAATAGCCATTGTGCTTTAGTCCAGGAAGCATTCTGCACACAACAAGAAACAGAGATTAGTTCTCATATCTTTGATGGAACCGCTGTAATCAAAAGTTCTTCCAAAGAGGAATCCATTTTGAATGAATTTCTTTGAAACATGCTTTGTCTCCGACAGAACATAAGGAGGAATTCTTTTGAATGAAGGTTGTCATTAGTAAGAATTATTTTCTTCCTCGTGTGTCCCTAGGTGCTCCATATGATGCTTTCAGACACTGTCAGTTTCGAGTTTGCTTTTCAGAAACTTAGCCTTCCTTGCCGATTTCTTCTAGCCCGCATTCAGATTTTCAAAGGCTTGATTTAACTTCCACTTCGATAATTGCTTTGAGCAATTCTAGCTTTCACCATCGCTCTTGCTCCTCGCTGTACTCATGAGCAAGTTGTTTTCCGATGCCTTTGTAGCCAATACTGCTTTGAGCACTTGAAGCTATCGAGATCTTTTCTCAGCAGCTTTGCTAGTCTCGTCGATCCAATTTCTTTCCGTAAAAGTGACATGGGAGAATTTGCCACCTCGCAATTCTACCTTTTTGAGAGACATAGCATCGCTGGTGTTTACACTTTTCGTTGTTGTGTTTCTTTTCGTAGACGCATTCTACGCTTTTGTTTTTGACTTGTTTTTCCCACAAAGGTTTAGTCAATCGCCTTTCCTTTGTCAACAATCTTTGTCTTTTCACCGATACTATAGATTGCATGGGAACCATCTTCGAGTACTTACAAATGTTCTCTTCTTTACTCTTATTCGAGTAATAGAGCAATCTTTGACTATTCAAATTCAAGTCCTTTCTTTTCAAGGATCTCTTAAGTAAGATTGTACTTCAAAGAAGAGTGTCACTAGCTTTGGCATAAGATTGAAAAGATAGTTCTTTCTTCGAGTTCCTTGTTTTCGTAAAGAAGATTTTCATAATTCTTTCAGAACTCACCATTGCTTCTTCATGTGACTTTTCACCTCAGATATCCGAGCTTTGAGAAATGCATTTTCAGATCCTTTCTTTGATTCTTTAACTAATTGATAATTTTCCTTTTCAAGAGAATTCTTTTCTTCTTCAAGGTTTTCATTTAGCTTGATCATTAGAAATTCTCTTTCATAGATGTCAAGTTCTTTCCGAGATTTTCTAGATTTTTATTTCCTCTTCATCACTTTCATAAGTGTAGCAAGAAGTATGTGTTACCTCATCACCATAAGATGCTTTTCTATGTTGAGATGTCCGTCCAATAATTTCAAAGAACTCCACACATTTCATTCTTCTTGAGGTCAAGTCGACTATATCATGAGTAACTCCACATAGTTCGTGATGGTAGGTTGAATCATCCTAATTGTCATCTTCGTAACTGCTTCAACGCCTAGAGCATCCAGCTTGAATTTGGATTTTCTTTCTTTCTTCGCTAACAAAGCTCGCTTCTTCCAAGATACTTCTATCTTTCTTGTCATCCCTTAGTTTGTCGAGGCGTGACAATCTTTCTTGAAGTGGCTGTGTTTCGACAATAGAAACAAATATCGCTTTCCAATTTCGCTTCCTCAAGACATGATGCTTTCTCGAAATGGGTTTGTTCAAATGAAGCTCGTGATATTTTTGTAATCGTGATAGTTTGAGCCAGATGCTTTTTCACTTCTCTTTCGCTTTTCTTCTCTCAATTTCTCGATCGACAAATTTACTCATTTGCTTTGCAGCAAGAGCATCCTCGCCTCCTCCTTGCTTTTCTTCTTTCAAGTTCCTTGATTAACTAGAGCAACATTCGCAACTTTTCAGCTTGTTTGTTCTCTCCGAGTTGTCTCATAGTCAACAAGAGCAAGATGAGAGAAAGTTCCATCGAGTGATATTCGCATACCTTGGTTGAAATAAAAGAATTTAGTATGCTCCCATTGTGGTTAAGACTTCCGATATAGTCTTAATCTTCTCCGACCGAGAGTATCTATTGCTTTCCCAAGTGTCGCCATATCACTCATAAGAGTGGTAAATCAAATCAAGTTCTTCCAGAGTTTCAGGGACCTTGTTTGAAATTTTGAAATTTCAACTTTAGAACTTCAAACTTGTTTTCCTTGGTTTTCTGCCCGCACAGATTTCTTCAATCACCGCCAGCAACATTCGCTTTTAGCACCCCTACGCTTTACACCGATGTGCTCGTGTCGATCTCGATGATGATGTTACGAAGCTTGACCATCCAGACGATTCCTCTTGGCATCTTCCGATGTCCGTAGTTCTCCTGGCTTTGGTTCAGAATAACGTGACCAAGAGATCTTCCACTAGTCGACGATCGCTTGTGAAGATCCTTCGCTTTGATCTCCGCTCTTCCACTTGAAACCTCCATGACTTGCTTAAGTTGTTGAATGATTATCGACCATTCTTTATTACTTCGATCATCTCGCCACTTATGGCTTCAAGGTGGAGCATCATGTTATTTTTCCATTTCTCGTAGTTCTCCGGGTTTGAGAACAGTGCATCACCGTAGACATACCTGCACACTTAACACACACATTAAATAGTCCTCAAAAATTGACAAAGTTCATTCACCTATCAGGGGATCTAGGTTCAAGTAGAAGGTCAGGAACCTCCCGCCCGATACCACTTGTTGGTCCAGATAACGGCAAAGTAAAAGACTAGAGGGGGTGAATAGTCTTTAAAACTTTCACGATAATAAATATTTCTCGATATCGAATGGATATCCGATACTTAGAATCAGAAAGCGGAAGACTTAATAAAGATAAGTGTAGAAACAAATAAGTGTGTGTCATCAAGTATAAGTACGTAAATGTAAATGACACAAAGAAGTATAGTGGTATCTGGAGGTATGAATCCTCCAACTAATCCACTTCGGTCTATCGAGACCTAGAATTCAAGAGAATGTATAATTGAGATAACCTTACAAAATTCTATTCTAAGATTCTCAACAATCGTTCCCAACCAAAAGTTCTCTCGAGTTGTTCTCAGCTTCTTCACCAAGTACTTCCTATACTGTAAACCTTTGAGTTGTTCCCTAGCTTCCCAAGCTAAGTACTTCCTATACTCAAAAACTTTGAGTTATTCCTTAGTTTCCCAAATCAAGTACTTCCTATACCTAAGAACCTTGGAGTTATTCCCCATTTTTCAAACTAAGTACTTCCTTTACTCCACGCCTCGTGTTGGTTTTGCCTGAGTTGTCGATGAGCGCCTTAATAACTTTTCAGCTATTTAGATAACTCGTGAACTGTTACTTAATACACTTTACAACAGATGGTATCTAGTTCGATTTTATCGACCTAAGTCTTATGATATCTGCTCAAGAGAATGAATCTATAGTTGATCTTTTGATTCAACTCCTTCACGTATAGCTTTGCTTGTTTAGGATCGTGACACTTAGAACTTCAAAGTTTACTCAAGATCACAAGCTTTAGTCGCAATGTAAAGCTTTGATAATAAGTAAGTTGCAATGAGAGAGTAGAATGTTCGAGTTCTATGTTTCAACAGATGCAATGTGTCGTGTATCTCTCAAGTCGCCTAAGTGTTGATATTTATAGATGGATTTGAGTGCCGCTTGAATAGTATCCGTTAGGCTCAAATTCAAACTATCGATATCTCGTGTGTATAGTCAGAAAGGTGTTTTGTCTTCTTCTCGGTTGCCGCCGCTTTTACTCGTACATCTCCGCCCATGCATTAAATGCATTGTACTATACTTTTGTCCTCAGAAGTGTCAACTAACTATGCTTTGTATCGTAGACTAGACTTGTTGTCCGATATTTTGCACGCCCTTATCTTCATTCTTCGATACCACTTGTATTGATTGAAACAACCTTGTTTCTTTTCGTAAACGTGTTTAACGCTTCAAGGTATCTCGAGAACAGATATCTGTGGACACTTTCCTTGTCTTCGTGATATGTATCTCATTTCTCGATATCTCTTGTGACACGCTTTGTTTGAAATCGTTTCGCTTCACAAGATATCCGCTAAGATATCCTAATAATGTATTCAAGAATCTTGTGCGCTTTTCTTTAAATCTTCAATTCTTGTTGAGCTTTCTGCTTGGATGTCTTCTTCTTAGTCTTCTCTTCATAAAATAAAAATTACATTTTGAGACCTAACATCCTATACAAGATTAGCTAGACTATCCTACTTAGTGGGTTTCCTCGTTTACAATGTTCAAGTGAACCAAGAGTACTAATCACCTTTCTGAGACTAAGATAAGACATCATGTTGCTGAACAAAATATAAACAGATATTCTAACAAACTATCTAAAACTTAAGAACACGGATCTCTGTGGATGGCGCTGATGTAGAATAATCGACCATCATCCGTCCGACCTCTGACCGCTCGCCTTCGCTAAGCAAATTATCCTTCGATGCGAATCCTTCTAGAAGGAGGAAGGTGAAACAGGAAATAGTCATTATTACGCGCTCTTCATCTACGGACCGTCGGATGAATGACACGAGTGTGATCAGAAGATCTATCGCTACTATAAATAAGACTATGGTAATCGCCCTTTCATCGCTTACTTTTCGCCAATCTCTCCCTGTTTAGCGCTTTCAACCTTCCAAAAAAGCCGGATCTCTCCAGGATGTCTGCATCTGCTCGAGAAAAATCAGCCCGGGCTAGTGCAATGGTTCCACCCTTGGGAAACCCCATTGTCGGAGATTGCTATCGGCATTGGGTAAATTTTGCTTGCGGAAACACGCATCCTCCGATTTATCCGGGTAAAGGGACCGCGGATGACCCAATCATTCTTGATTTTGAAGGCAACCCCCCTCTATGTCCGGGGATAGCCAGGAGGTTAGCTGAGGAAGAAAGGGAGCGGACGCTGAAGATGATCCGTAGGAGGATCCAATGCAAGAAGCTCGCTGGCCTCAAAGCGTGGCTCGAGTCCCAAGGCTCAACTTCCGAACCCGCTGAAGGGACAAGGTGGGTATGCCTGTAGAAGTATGTATGGTCCTCGGATCTCGAAAAATTGTAACTTCCGTGCTTTATAAATTTCGGACTACTCTTATTAGATAAGACCATCACCTTTTTCTTATCCTTACTTTGTCGGATTATATTCCTGTGAATGTCCCTGTAAGATGACCAACCAAAGATAAATTCGGCGTATATTGGGCCGCTTGGATCAGTAGGTAAGCCCAATCAATCCAACATCGTTCGCCTAACAGTGACTCAAGCCCATTGTCGACGCTAATCATGGCATGGACGCTGATTGGTTGGAGTGCTCTATAAAAAGACACAACCCAAGTACCAAAACTGATCCCAAATTCTTCTTTTTCTATCTCCGCTGCTTGGCATTCGCCTTTCAGATTCCTGCTCTTTTCTAGGAAGAGTGATCTTCGATGATAGGTTGCTCAAAGTAAACCATTAAAGTCGACCTCTACTCCTTTCTTCCAATCCTACTTTAGTGGCTCAATCTCTTGAATTGGTAATGCCTCCTAATTTCAAGTGAGTTTGAGTCTCTAAAGACGGTTAAGAAGAGATCCAGTTGTTTCGACTTGTATATACCATTGTTTGTTCGTACTTTGTTCTCCCCAGACATTGGATCTATATCACCATGTTACGGTGATATCATGAAAGATTTTGTCATGTCTAACCATTTTTCCATGTGCAGTATATCAAGTTCTGGTTTCCATCAAACTATACTTTCCGATTGATATGGAAAAAGCTTTTCCAGACGGAGGAATAGTCTCGACGGGAGATGACGTATATCCGGAGACTTTCTCAATAGATTATGTATCATATCTTGTAGGTCCGGATAAAGATCCGAGATTCGTAGACTACAAAGACAGCGTTATGTATACTTTGTTCTTATGTATGAATAAAATTCATTGCGTGACTTTTCTTGTCACCGTGAACGCTAAACTTCGAATTTACGAATTGAAGGGTAAATGTTGTATTGATTTGCCGGAAATTCAGTTACAACTTGCGGGCTATATGGCCAATGACAAAAGGGTTAACAAAAAACAGAACTGTCGGAGTTCCGTGTAATAGATAGTTTAAGCACAAAATACCTAAATGATGGATAAGGGTCCGCTCAATCATCCTTATGCGTAAAATTTTTGAAGGTTCCTAGCATTCCATGTACGCTTGAGTGGATGTACGTGCTCATCTTCCACCAGAATTCCCATTCACTCTTGTTCGACAATCTTGTAAGGTCCTTCCCATTTAGCTCGAGCTTCCAACATTGCTCAAGATGTCAGCCCGGCGAAGCACTAGGTCTCCGACCTGCATGTTTTTTGCTTGAACATTCCTGTTATAGGCTCGGGCAGCAATTGCTTGATACATGTGGATATGAGCCAGTGCTTCAGTTCTTTTCTGTTCCAACATGTCTAGATCGAATATCCGAGCTTCACGATTGGCGGAATCATTGAACTTCGACCTCATAGTCTCGGCAAGCAATTTCACCGTATAATCGCTTCGAGCCATAAACCATGGCAAATGGAGTTTCTCTAGTCGCGTCCGGTAAGCAGGCGATGAGCCCACAACACGCCATCCGCATCATCCGCCCAACTTTCTTGAGAAGTTCTCACCTTTTTCCGTGATCTTAACAATTGTCTTGTTTGTGGACTCAGCTTGTCCATTAGCTTGTGGATATCCAACAGATGTGAAACGTTGTTCAATCTTGAAGGACGCCAACCATTCCTTGAGCCTATTGCCTGAAAATTGGGCGCCATTATCCGAGATAAGAACTCTGGGTAGGCCAAAGCGACAAATGATGTTTTTCCAAATGAAGGTCCGCAGTCGACTTTCCGTAATGGTTGCCAAATTTTCTACCCACTTGGTGAAATATTCCACGGCCACAATAAGGAATTTCTTCTGAGTGCCTTGGGAACGGTCCGACAATATCGATGCCCCATCGATCAATGGACATGCTATGATTGACGGAATCATAGGATGTGTTGACGATGGAATGTTCGCATAATATTGGCAATCGTGGCATCTCCGCATAGTCATGAATCTTTATCAATGGTAAGCTAGTAATAGCCTTGTCGAATGATTTTCAGTAAGAGTTCTTCCCGAATGACACGAACTTCCGCTAGAATCTCTTCCAAAGACAGCCTTTTGCTTCTTGCGCCCAAACACCTCAAATGAGTCCCGCAAAGATCTCTTGTACAAATCTTCTCCCAATATAAAGTATCTCTGCTTGCCTGATCAAGACACTCTTGATTCTCTCGGATCAACCTGTAGAGATCCGCCTTTGAGATAACTAAAGATGTCACCATCCAGCTTTCTTCCTTATGTCGCTTATCATGACAAATTAATTGAGACTCATGATGGATGAGTCAAGAATAGTGAGTAGGATTACTCTCGTGTCTAGAGTCACTGCTGTTGATGCAGATTTTAACAGAGGCCCGCTCTTTCATTCCGTGCTCACAAACTTTTCCATGGTAAATTCTCAAAGTGGTCAGCTTCCGCTTGAGTAGTTCAAGTTACTTGATCATCAAGGACCTTTTATGGCAAAAAGTTTTGGAAAATTGGGCTTCAACTAGTTGTGAGTCTGTAAGCTTTGAGCTTCGAACTTGCGTGGATTTGGCCGACGTAGTCTGACCAATGCTTCATACTCAAATTTCATTATTGGTGACTTTGAATTCCAAGGATATCGCCAGAATCGAAGTTCTCGCCATCGTGGCTCTTAAGATAGATTCCAATCCTCCCACTCTTCCAAAGGAGGAACCATCCACTTCCAATGTCCGTACATCCGAAGGATGTTTTTCGCTCGAGATCTTCGAGCTCCCGAGATTCCAACTTTTCTTCCTCCTTCTCTCTCCGATTTCCGGAGTTGTTAGTACCGATCCGCTTAGACATCGCCGAGAAGGAACATTTGGTTAACCCGAGTTTCCTCGATGCGTGCAAGGACCGATTGATGAATTGAGCATCCTTGAGAATTTCCGTCAATGTCAACAAAGCCCAATAATCTGCTTGGTGATTAGGCATTCAAATGACTGCTTGTCGTGGATTTTCTCGAGTCCGCCTGTGGTATTCCGATAAGAAGTCGAGGACTTGAGCCTTCGCCGACGGAGCTCGGTAGCAATGTCGATTCACTCACCGACGCCCACTTAGAGAGTCGCCTGATTGATCGGCTTTCCTGTGACCTCGCTTCAAAGGTTCCGTAGTTAGTACCACTATTTTGTGAGACTTGAAGTATGGCTTTAACCGTCTTGTGGTGTAAACCAAAGCATATGCAAATTTCTCAATCTTCACGTATCTTGTCTCCGCCCCAGCAAGGGCTTTGCTAAGATAGTAGATTGGCAAGTGATCATTAGCTTGAATCCGTACTAATACGGAACTCATTGCCTCTTCCGTGATTGCTAGGTAGAGGTAGAGTGGTTCTCCTTCGTCGGGTTTGGAGAGCAGTGGAGGGGAATGGAGGTACTTTTTCAAATTTTCAAAAGCCTCAGAACATTTCGCAGTCCACTCAAAGCTTTTTCCTTTCCGGAGGATTTTGAAGAACGGAAGGTTCTTCTCCGCAGATCGTGAAATAAAATGACTTAAGGACATGCAACGTCCTATGAGTTGTTGTACCTCATTCAGGTTCTTTGGATGCGGTAGATCTAGGATTGCCTTGATCTTCTCGGGGTTTGCGCTTATCCCTCTCTCTGTGATCATGTATCCGAGGAACTTTCCTCCCTAATTCACTCCGAAAGTGCATTTTTCCAGATTCAGTTTCATACCGTACTTCCTAAGGATAGCGAAACACTTGTTCAAATGATCCATGTGTTGCTCTTCAATTTTGCTCTTAACGAGCATGTCATCCACGTACACTTCCATGGTTTTTCCAATTTCTTCCCTGAACATCCGATTCACCACCTGGTAAGTGGCCCCGCATTTTCAACCAAGGGCATCACCTGAAGTAGTATACCCCTTCGCAGTCAAGAAAGTTGTTTTCTTGATGTCCTCCTTGGCCATCCGAATTTGGTAAAAACCTTGGTATGCGTCCATGAAACTCAGTAACGCACATCCGGACGTGGAGTCAACTAATTGATCTATCCGTGGCAAAGGGTACGGATCTTTTGGGAAGAACTTGTTTAACCTGGTGAAATCATTGCACATCCGCCATTTGCCCGGTGATTTCTCTACCAGAACCACGTTGCAAACCCAATCGGAATAACGGACCTCTTCGATGTGCCCTGCTTTCAGGAGTCGATCAACCTCAACGGATATGATGGCATCTTTGATCGGACCGAAATCCTTCCTCTTTTGACGGATAAACTTAATCGAGGGATCTATTCCCTTCAGGTCATCGGTACTCCAAGCAAACACATCACTGTTATCTCGGAGACAAGCAATGAGCTTCATTTCCACCTCCTCATTCATCTCTGTTCCGATTCTTGTCTTCTTGTTCGGGCTTCCAACAACAATCTCAATTTCCTTGAGAGTTTCATGAGGCTCGATTCGCACAGTTCTAGGAAACTTCTCCTTGTGGATCCCTACCCAATCATGGATTCTCCTTTTGGCCGTAAGAACAACCAAGGGTCGAGGTCAAAGTGATTGTCAGCACGGGTGCGTACGCTCTTCTTGTGGACATAATATAACATTCCCAAGCTTCACGGATGTTTCCTACCTCTTCTCCAACTCCGAAGGGAGTCGGGAACTTCATCCTATTATGGAGAGTGGAAGGTACAGCTCGGAATTGATTAAGCCCTGCATTTAATCAAGATAGCATTGTAGTCGAAAGTTCGGTCCACCACTACAAAACGGACTTGTGGTCACTCTTGCAGATGCGCCCCAAGTGAAACGTGAAGTATGACACTTCCTAAAGGACAGACAGTTCCTCCTCCGAACCCTAATCTGGAGGTGTTCACTCTCTCATATCGGATTCTTCCCAGGTTCATCTGATCTATTGCCCATTGGGAGATGATGTTCGAGGAACTCCCCATGTCTATCAGGATCTTGTTTACCCGATAAGTTTCGATGGTTAAAGAAACCACCAGCGGAACATTCGGATCGTCAATGTCTTCTCCTCCTGTCGTAGGAGGAGGGATCTCGCTTTCATCAAAGGATATGGCATTTGTCCCTCGAATTGCTGGAGTAGCATACGATCTGTCATTGTTCCGAGATTCGAAATGTCTGCTCTTCTCGCTCCTACTATCGCCTCTTGGTCCGCTTCGCAATGGTGTTGATCACTCCGTATGGAGCGCTCTCCATTTCCAAGTCATCAACAGACCAGACAGGTGTCGGTCCGCATTTAGGCGGATAGTTAGCCAGCAGAGGTGGCAAGGATAGCAGATGGGGTGGTGGTTCTGTAACATTTTCCTCCCTCCTTCGCTCCATTCTATCATGCCTGGAAAGCTCATCCGCATAGACGTGCTCCTTTAGTTTACCGTCTCTTACCAGCTTTTCAACCTCTGTTTTCAATTGAATACAGTCATCGGTCTCGTGACCACGACACTTGTGGAACTTGCGCACTCTTTGCATTCTTATTCTTCCGTTGTTGTGAGAGGGCTTTGGCCATCGACATCCAGCTTCTTCTCAATGATAGTCGCCAAGATGTCGGATTCGTCTATCGAGACGGTATAATCCACGATCTCCTGTGGACTCCTTTCTGTGGAAGCCCTTATCTCCGTGATCCTTCCTCGGTCAAGTTTCTCGCGCTGGTCTTGTTTCATCGGCTCCTTTCCTTTCTTGGAACCAAATTTCATCGAACATTCCTTCTGCATTCTCTCCATACATTACTTCTTCACAGATGTCATCCAAATGCTTTTCACTCATCACCTCCTGACTAGAGAGTTTTCTGATGTTGGTCCAGATAACGGCAAAGTAAAAGACTAGAGGGGGGGGGGGGGTGAATAGTCTTTTAAAACTTTTGTCGATAAACACAGCTCAGAAACTGGGGTTTCGATACTTAAATTCAGAGCAGAAGACTTTAAGATAGGTAAGTACATGTAAACAAGTAAGTGTGTGTGTGCTTTGCTGAAATGTAAATACGTAAAGGTAAATAACATGAAGTATAGTGGTGTCCTGAGGTGGCGAATCCTCCAACTAATCCACTTCGGTCTTTCTGAGACCTAGAATTCACTAGAACAAATAATTGAGTTCACCTTACAATAATCCTTATTCTAAGATTCCTAAACAAATGGTTCCCAACCAAATGTTCCCCGAAGTTATTCCTCACTCCTAGAGCTAAGTACTTCCTCTACTCGATAACCTTGAGTTATTCCCCATTTCCCAAATCAAGTACTTCCTCTACTCCACGCCTTGATGGTGTTGGTTATAAGGTTTGTTAGAGAGGCTTCTCAGATAACTTTTCGCTTATGTTTTAGAGAGCTTAATAGAACAAGACTACTTAATACACTTGTTCAAAGGATGACACCGCTTCTTACCCGACTCCAAGTAATTGGTGTCCGCTCGAGAATGATCTTCTAAATGGTATCGATAGTTCAACTCTTTCACGAATAACAATCTCTTGTTAAGGTTCGTGACAACTTAGAACTACTAGTGATTCTTCAAGCAATGTAAAGCGCTCGTAAAGGGTAGTAGAGTGCTTGAGAGAATACTTTGCTTGATGGTAAGTTTTCAAGATAGAGCGCTCTAAGGTATGTTCTTCTAGCATCTAAGTGTGTGATATATAGATAAATTTGAGAGGCGTCAATTGTATCCACAGTTTCTACCAAATTATATCCGCTTATATCTTGAACTATGTACCGTAAGTCACTATCTCATTTTTCGTAGAGGACTACTTTTTGCAAAGATTTCTTCGATGCATTTAATGCATAGTACGCTCATTGTCCTTAGTCTCAACGGATACATGAGCCTTCTCACGGCTTGCATGCTCCATACTCATGATGTCATATGTCCGTAATCATATCCTAAAATAAGTTAATATACTTAAGAAATGATTATGACATAGTCTTTCCGAGTTAGACTAAACCTTTGGTCTTCATAAACCTTGTCCAATCTTCGCCTTTCTAATCTTCAAAAAGCTCCATTGCTAGGATTGATCTTCATGGTCTTCTTGAAATAAAAATTACACTCAGAGACCTATAATCCTAATACAAGATTTACTAGACTAATCATACTCATTGATTTCCTCTTTTACAATGTTCAAGTGAACCAAGAGCACTTAATCACCTTTCTGGCTAAGATAAGAACATGTGATGAGTGATCAAAATACTAACAGATATTCCTAACACTGCGGAGCTCTGAGTTGAAAGTATTAGCATACAGGTGACGGACCCGTTCCTTAATACTGTGTGGCTCAACTCGAAGAACTTCCGCGTAAAAGCGATCTAGGAAGGTCCTTAGATCCTCTTGCTCCCGCTGTATAACTTCTGCCAGGTGCTCGACGGTATGCTTTCTTCTTTTCGACTTTCCAAACTGTCCCAGAAACTTGGAGGAGAGGTCCGCATATGACCTTATCGACTTGTTTGGTAAAGCAAGGTACCAATCCATGGTTGTTCCAAAGAGAGTAGATGAGAACGTGAGAGCTTTCAGATTGTCACCCATCCCTTTGGAATCTATCTTCGTTGTACCTTGTCAGTGACCAACGGACAGTATCCCGTAATAGTATTCCAAGTTCGAATCACTTGATCCGAAGTTTCGCTTTTCCTTCTCTCTCATTATATCATCGCACAAGGGATTTGGGGCACTAGTAGTTATCTGCCATGGTCTTTACCAGCGTCCGAGATTCGAACTGGGCCTCCAAAGTTTTCATCGAGCGAGATCTCGCCAAAATATGATCTCCCCCCCTCGGATGAATGCCACATCTCGGGAGTTCATCTATCCCACCATCGGAACAGCTTCACATTTGATCTCTGCCTCTGAGGTGCTTGTCGCGAACTCCGGATGCCTATTATCCCTTCGATACTCTCTTCCGCTTGGGCCTTTCACCCCGAGCTTGAGAGGCGATGCACGGCCTAGAAGGTTTCGCAAATCTTCTTCGTGGCTGATTCTCACCTTCGCTGGATCGGACGCTTGCTTCCTTGATAATGCAGCTCGCTGAGCAGGAGTAGCCATCGGCGGAGTGGCTTGCCGAGGATGGGCATTGTTAGACCCTGCATCCTCGATGATCATCAAGAATCTATCAAATCGAAGTCTCACTTAGTCCGAGGTCACTAGTGACAACGCCACCATCGGACATAGTGAATCGCTGACCAGAGGGGCCTCGAGCTTCCGAGAAGCTCAGACGACTTCTCCATGGCTCACAGTGCACAACATTCTCGACCACTTTGGGCTCCCCATCAGGAGCGCCTCTTCCTCATCGAGGATGGGTCAGGCGCCTGCCGCCGATATCTCCTTACTGCTCCTCCAGCCACAGTGGCTCTTCGTCCCCGAGTGGGCGGACGTCCCCGTGGGCGTGTGGTGGAGTCCCTACGCCTGCATCACTAGTCCGCGCTGTCCATCTCGTCCTTTCCATCAGCCTAACTCAAACGTGAAAACTTTTGTAAAGTTTCCCATGACGACGCCAAAATGTCGAGGGTAAAACCTTGAACACCAACTAAACTATTACAAGTAACCTAGTCTAGGATCCGCCTCCTTGAAGTCCGCGACATCGTCCGAGCTAGAGTACCGAAAGGACCGAGTGGGGGTTAGAATGTTACCGGATTGCATGTGTCAATCCGTAAGAGACTTTACTCAAGAGAGAGTTGAAGCTCTCAATGTAATAGTTATGGGAAGGTTATGAAATCGATAGTGTTTATGACTTAGGGATTCTCACTATGATATCGCTTACCTTAAGGTCTTGGACCTTTTGCTATATTTATAGTTATCATATGCTTATGAGGTGGCTCACAAGATGATGCCAAGTGTATGCTTCAGATTTGGACACCAATGTTATTTCGCCCATGGCCCATTAGTGAATAGTAATCCGATACTAATTAATGGGCCGAAAGGTAGTTTGACCTTTCCTCCGAGAGTACTGCTCGCAAGACGTTGTCCGTGTAAGCCCCTGACAGATCGTATGCTTGGTCGATCCGGCTTTGGGCAACTCGAGGTGTCCGAACTCGATCCACTAAGTATCTCGGGTTCTCGATATATACGCTTGGTCTCAGGTGGTGGTGGCCCGAGATTATCTCGTCCGTCCGCTTAGCATCCTAGATCGACAATATGTACTTGGAAGGACCATGTGACCTTTTGTCGTTCGAAGTCAACCGCCTAGCTTGGTCGGACCTAGAGATGGCATGTCGACTTGTAGATACTAGTCGACCGAGATGGTTTCCTTTATGTCGGACCATTCAAGGTCTGACTAGCATTGAATTGGCTATCTCAAATTTTCATGCGCTTTAGAACACGCCTATGGCGCTTTAACGGATCGACACATGTCCGTGTCAACATTACAAAATAACATAAAATACCACATCATATTAGTGTAAATTGGGTGAGCATGTGTAATACAAACACTTGAGGTGGTTTTTTGTTTTTATGTTCAGGAAAAAACATACTTCTACAAGAATTTGATTAGACAATTTACTTCAATCTCACAATGCGGATCAAATAAATTTAGAAGAAGGAAAATGATTCATTAATGGCATAGAGATTCATTTTTCAAAATGAAAGGACCTCATTTTATAATTTTCTTTTGCCCGCCAAATGGTTTGAGCCACCTCTAATTCCTTTGCATACCAGATCGAATAAAAGAATTCACTCACAACGAATTCAACGGTAGATACAATTTAGATATATTTTTTAGATCTTCTAGGTTTAGTCTATACTAAAACATATCATCACGATGCACCACGCCAGAGGTGCATTAAAAACCAATTTTTATTAATCATAGAATAGTCAACAATTACCATGATATATATTCAATTCAATTCTCACTATTAAAACCAAAGACCAACTCTAATGTATCATCAACAAGACAACAAGATCTCAATACTAAATACTAGAAGTAAGATCCAGTTCATTTGTACAGGTATCTGCATTGAAGAACCTGTAAAAAATGGAGAACAAAATAATATATACGTTCGATCTTCAAAAATAGCAAACAAGATTGGAATTGAAATTAACATGACCACAAAACAAGGGTGTTCTTCAAACCATTTTACTAATTTTGAAACAAGGATCAACTGGGGGATTTGGAGAGCAAATCTAGCTGCATACATGGAGAACAAAATGATATATATGTCGATCTTCAAACCAAAGAAACAAAATTCATTTATGAAATTCACCAATGTTACAAACACAAATTAAATGATACATATATAACGTTAATAACCAAACCATGGCATGGCGATCAGGAAACCAATTGAACTTGATAGAAGAATAAGAAATGAAGAGAGGAAGAGGGGAAAAAGAAAGACCTTCGTCGC
Source organism: Plantago major (assembly GCA_026545765.1). Lineage (NCBI taxonomy): Eukaryota > Viridiplantae > Streptophyta > Magnoliopsida > Lamiales > Plantaginaceae > Plantago > Plantago major. The sequence goes on from JAIFAC010000474.1 coordinate 71,210, forward strand.
TTTCTCGCTTCACGTAGTCTTGACCGTGAGTGTGTGCTGATTTCTTTTTCTTTTCTTGAGAAGGTGTTCTCTGATTTCTTTGAGCAAAGACTTCTAAATTTATAGTGCTAGGTTACTAGGTGTACACTCACCACTATAATAAGTAATAACGATTACGGGAAGACTCAAATTCAAATTATACATCGACCAAGTTATAAATGGTTCCATTAATTTTTGTTTTGTTTTCATGAATCAGATCACCAATTTATCTCTAATTAAACAAAACCCAAATCAAGAAAAATCAAAATGCAAAATAAGGCTTGTCGAAAGTGACAACATCCCGAGAAGACCCATCTAACCTATACCAAGTGCATGATCACCGTCCCTAAAATATAATAAATGACCAAAACACAATTTCATGGTGTAAAATACGCATAAATGATGTCACACGGGCACTAAATACTCATACGCGATTATGATTATATCAAAGTGAAAATATAATAAATTATTACGGATCGAATTAACCTTCAATTGAATAGTAAACATGAACTACATACCCTTGGTAACTCAAGTTCCTATCGCTGATCCATGTGTCAAAAGAAATGGAAAGTGTATATATAGGTGAGTGAAAGTGGTGTATCACTGTGTGAAGGTGGTGTAGAATAATGTAGAGTGTGTTGGACATGATAAATGAAGAAAAGTAAGATAATGAGGCAAATAATACTTCATGGCAAGCGAATCCGTGGAAGTGAGGCGGTGGGGAGTGAGTCAATATAGAATGTGTGTCTCAATATTATTGTTTAATTAATGAATTACTTGCACCGGCCTGCTTATTTCAGCTTTCACAAATACGTAATATTTATCAAAGAGGTCCATGTGAACAAGTATTATAAATGCGTGCAGTTTATTTTATAGTGTCGGTTCTTTTCATGCATGGGTCGGTGCTTAACTCGGACAACGGTTTTGCACAAACAGATTTTTTACGCTACGCAGGGAACACCTCAGATCGTGCCTTTTACGGAAATCCTTTTTAGTTTGTTAATCGTATAGTTTTTAGTCCTTTAATAGTTAGTAGAGTAATTGAATTTGTTTTGATTTTTTTGGGACTAATCTACCTAGTGTGTTTTCTCTGTTAGCATACTTTCTATAGGAAGTAGATACGACGACTACTAGTGGTTCGACTAGTTCGATGAGGGAAGTAATGAGATCCAAGGTTCAATCTCGAGAGGTACCAATCTTGCTTTCGAAGAGTGCAAGGAACTACCAATTGATGCCAAAATTCTATGGAAACCCTGAAGCATGAAGAGGATGTGATGAAGTTTTTAAAGTAGTACTGAGAATTTCTTTGGGACACTACCTGATATGGAGGGAGATGAGAGGGACTAGTTATGAAAAAAAAGTATTACCATACTACTTGGAAGACAAAGCCAAGATGTGGATGTGCTGAGCGTAAAAGAAGGATCACCGACAACATGGGGTAAGTCTTCTGTAGAAACTCAAGATTTCTTATGCTAATAATTTATAAATAAATAATTATAATTGAATTAATCTTTTCATCTTGTTGTTGTTTTTTTAATCTCCCTTCTTTTTCCACGAAATACATATAGTAATTATAAGATCATTTTAGGTTATGTATGTACAAGAATTCTCACAATTCCATAAAATCGAAACCAAATTGTATATAACCGAATTGAATCGAATGGAAAAGTTACAGGGAGAATCCAACGGAAAAATTGTAGAAGAAGAAGTAGTAAACTGATCTCTCTAATTAGTATTTATAACTAACATCTAATAGAGAGAGTACAAGATAGGAAGCCAACTGTACAACACTAAAAACTAGTTAGTTGACAAACTTTGCACGGCATTCTTGTGGTCTTCGAGTGTCTTCAATCGAGTTCACCACCTTTCCTTGATAAATGCAATCAACTCTTTAATAATTAGTTGAGTATCAAAACATGTTTAACACAAGTTTTGATGTCTTGAACATTCTTGTTATTCTCCTCAAGACGAATAGGATATTAATCATATTCATCTTCGATTTGAACTTTGAAATAATGGCAAGGCAAGAGGCTCGCATAGATATCAGCCTTGATAGTCCTTGATATGAATCAACTTCAACATACCATTCACTATCTTGCCTCTTATAAGATGACAATCAAGTTCTATGTGTTTGGTGCATCGATGTTTAATAGGTTATAGGCAAGATGAAAAGTGGACTTTTATCTCAGATATAACAAGACCGGATGAGAATGATCAACTTTGAGATCTTTAAGAATGAAAAGAATCCATTGAGGCCACAGATGCATTAGCAAGATCTCCGTATCGCTCAGAGAGCTTCTTGACAACCGGTTGCTTCTTTGATTTCCATGACACCAATGAGTCTCCAAGATATAGAAAGCAAAACCAAAACACTCCTCCTAGTATCCGCACATCCAGCCCATCAATCAGATATCCTTTCAAGCTAAGATCACTAGTAGATACATATAGAAGCCCTTCACCAGTGTTGCTTTGAGATACCTAAGTATCCCGTGAGTCGCAGTATATGAATATCAGAGGATGTCGCATGAATCGCTTAAACATCGACAAGATAAGATATGTCGCCTTGTGATGCTTAAATACAATAATCTACCAACCAATTTCCAGATTGAGTAGGATCCAGAGAGGTGAACCTTAATCTTTAGATAATTTCAAAGTAGAATCCATAGGAGTATTAGCGTGTTTAGCTCCGTAAAACCAATATAAGTCAAGATATCTAAAGTATACTTTCTTTGAGTTAAAACAAGACCTTTCTCACTCTAGCTTCAATACCAAGAATATACCCGAAGTTCACCTAAATCTTTAATAGTGAACTGCTGGTGGATATTGTTTAACGCTACAATCTCATCCAAATCATTTCCGTAAAGAATAATATCATCAACATAAATTAAGAGAGCAAGAAATTATAATCAGACTTAGTAAAGAGGAAAAGTCACCGCAGATTGAATATAACCAAAAGCTTGTAAAGAAACAAATTAGTTTACAAAACTATTGTCTACTAGCTTGTTTAAGTCCATAAAGACTTTCAACAAGCCCGCAAACCCGTCCTTTAGTGTCATATCCTCGAGGTGAAGATATATAAACCTCTTCATGCAAGTCACCATGCAAGAAAGCATTATTGACATCCAAATTGGGTAAATACCAATTCTCGCCACCGCAATACCAACAAAACCTTCACAAGAGTTAACTTGACAACAGGAAAAAGGTGTCATAATAATCCTATCCCTCCTCTCGAGTATAACCTTTAGCAACTAATCTAGTTTTATATCTCTCTAAAGTGCCATCCGATTTAAGTTTGACCTTATATACCCATTTACAATAATAGTATGTTTACTGTGTGGTAAACTAACCAATTCCTATGTATGAATTTTCTCTAAAGCTTTAATCTCTTCACCATAGCTTGTTTCATTCAGGAATTGATTTGCACTTTTAAAATTCTTAGCTCGTATATAAGTTAAACTTGAAGTAAAACCCTTTAGAGTAGAGGATAAATGCTCAACAGACAAATAATCACTAATAGGATAATGATACTTGACATTAGAAGAACACAAAGCAAATGAATCAAGAGTCTCAGTAGCATTATCATTATTAGTAATATGTAAAGAAGGTGGAAGAGAATACTTGTACACATTCAAATGAGCTCGATGAGCTCTTGTTCTTGAAGATCTTCTATGCTCAGTAGTGTCAGATGTAATTTCTGCATTATCAGTAATTGACACTTCAGGTATAATATCAGATTGAGCAGATACATTCTCACGTGATGTTGAATGGTCTTTAAAAACTTTTTGTGCCTAACAATGTTTCTCAACAAACACAAGGGCCACTGATACTTATAATAAGAGTGCGAAGACTTTTGTTAAGTGTTGTGTGTTTTTCTCGAAAGTAGTCAAGTAAAGAAGATAGGCAAATAGCTTGTCAAAGAATAAGTGTGCAAAGTAAATCACACAAGTTTATAGTGGTATCTGCATGTGGCATAATCCTTCAGTTAGTCAACTAAGTCCTTTCTTAGAACATGAATTCACTTAGACATATAATTAATCCACTATGCCTATTTGCAAATCCTTATGCACGCCATATGAATGTGATATCTTTATCTATACTATTCGACTGACCACTACATATCCAAAGGTCTTCGCAATTTCTTTTTAAAAGCTTAAGTATCTTTGTTAATTCTTTTCATAGGAATATTGGTAATTTAGTTCAATGTTACTTTGCTTTGTTTAAATTCTATAAGTGATAAATCAAGTATTTTATGTTTGAGGTAATAATTGTTGTTCCTAGACAGACACCGGGATCAACTTTCACTACATTACCTCGCTTTGTTTTGAGAGAAGGTCTAAGTGATTATAAATTCAAACTTCTACGTGTAGTAGGATACTCGACCAAAGGCTTAACCTTTACGCCGACTTTGCACCATCATTCTATGGGACCTCTATCATTTCAGGTCGAGATTTAATACAAGGCGTTACATATTTTATGTTTTGGAAAAAAGCAGAGTTTATATATTACATCAATTGTATGAGCCATATTTATACGACACTATATATGAGCACGAAACAAAAATAATTTTCTAGAAACGGATTATTATAGTCATTTAATACGTGAATAAAAATCAAATCAGGTCGTAATTACATTAGAACTATTATTTAGAATATAACCAAAAAATATAGCAATACACAAAAGTCCACCTAAAATATATTACTAAAATATAAAAAAGTCCAACAATAACTTTCCATATATGTTCATACACATCATGAAAACAATAGTTATACATACCATAAAAGTTTCAAATTGAGTTGAACTCAATTCACCAAGGAGGATTATAAAACATGTTCAAGCCAATAGCTCATCCTAACAATATATTATAGGCTACATCCGTTTATGTGTAAGAAGTCGATATGCACACTTTTAGGTCAAGTTTCATTATCAAACACACCGATGCAAATCTGACCTGCACTGATAAAAATTATTTTGAGCAGCTTGCTCCATCCTCCTTTGTAGAGTGACCTTCCAACATACCATCATGCAGGTACACGAGTGAAGGTGCACCTTGCCTAATCAATAAGTTTCAACTTTGTTGGAAATTCAATATTTTTGTCTGTATCCAAGCCCTTAGGGATAAACTGCAATAGATAATGTCAAGATACCATGTTATGCGAATCAACACAAGTTTTCTAGTTTCTCAACTAACACTCAAATTACAATAATAATAATAATAATAATAATAATAATAATAATAATAATAATAAAAATCATAATGCCATCCAATAACGTACCCACACATTCATCCTTCCAGATTTGAATTTTGTCACAAAATATAAACCCTTAGGCCTAGGAGCTAATCCCTCGTAAAAAATATCACTGCCCAACCAATGTAATCTCTTGTTTCGTCTTGGTTGTTTGCCAAGAGCATAACATTTTGAAACTGTCATGAAAAAATTACTACATGAAGAATATGCTAGAGTTATATTTACTACAAGATTATAACCGTGCATATGCTTTATATGTGCAATTTACAAATAGAATTGAATTACATTTCACATGAGAGTTTTTACACCTGATCTTCTAAATCTAATCAATACTCGATTGGTTGACTCATGAGATTTGTTAAACATCAATGATTAAGAATAGTAGTATTAATACAAGTACTCCTAATTATCTATATGTCTGTATTAAGCTCTATTGAGATGATAATAGTAACTAGTTGGTAGGATTTTATTAGATTGACAACCTATTTGCAAATCCTTACGCACGTCATATGAATGTGACATCTTTATTCATCTATTCGATCGACTACCACATATCCCATGTCTCCGCAACTGCTTTTGAAAGCTTAAGTATCTTTGTTAATTCTTTTCAGGAATATTGGTAAATTAGTTCATTGTTACTTTGCTACGTTTCAATTCCATAAGTGATAAATCAAGTATTTTATGTTTGAGGTAATAACAATTGTTGTTCCTATAAGAGACTGACACCCAGATCAACTTTCACTACATTATCCTCTTTTGTTTTGAGAGAAGGTCTAGGAAATTATAAATTCAAATTGTTACGTCGTAGTAGGAAACTCTGACTAGTGCTTAACTCGCATTTACCATTTTGCACCATCATACACTTCTATGGGACCTCTACCATTTTGTGTCACATATTTAATACAAGGGGTTACATTTTATTTTTTTTAAATGTTTTTGAATAAAGTAAAGTTTATATACATCAATCGTATGAGCCATATTTATACGACACTATGAGCTAGAATACAAAAATAATTTTCTAGAAACGGATTATTATACTACGTGCATAAAAATCAAATAAGGTTGTAATTACACTAGAACGATTATTTGGAATATAACATAAATATATCAATACACAAAAGTACTCCTATATTACTAAAATATGAAAATAGTCCAATAATAACTTTCCATATATGTTCATACATATCATGAAAACTATAATAAATTTACCATTAAAGTTTCAAATTGAGTTGAACTTAATTCACCAAGGAGGATTATAAAGCATGTTCAAGACAATAGCTCATCCTAACAAAATAGTATAGGCTACGTGCGGTTTATGTAAGAAGTCGACACGCACACTTTAGGACGAAGTTCTATTATCAAACACACCGATGCAAATTTGGCTCAGACCGACATAATTTAATTTGAGCATTGCTCCATCCCCTTTGTAGAGTGACCTTCCATCGCACTATCAGGTGTAGTCGGTAGTGAAGGTGCGCCTACTCATCAATAAGTTTCAACTTTGATGGAAGTTCTATATTTATGTCTCAGATCCAAGTCCTTAGGGATAATGCAATACATAATGTCAAGATACCATGTTATGTGAATCAACACAACTTTAATTTCTAGTTTCTCAACTAACACTCAAATTACAATAATAATGTTATTAAAATAAAATCCTCATGCGTCATTCAATAACTTACCCACTCACTCATCCTTCCAATATTGAATTTTGTCACAAAATATATGCCCTCGTGCCTAGGAGCTAATCCTCATTAAAATATCATCGCCAACCAATGTAATCTTTTGTTTCGCCTCGTTGTCAACCGATATCCTAATAATGTTATAGCATAAGATTTTGAAAATGTCATGGCAAATTTACTTAGTATTAGATGATTATAAAATTAAATCATAAGCTCAAAAAGGTAATATTAGAAAATAATGAAGTGGGATGTACTGCTACCAAATTCGTGCTCTCTCACCAAGCTTATCAGAACCACTCCTTTTTATCACACCTGCTAAGTCCATAAAGCTTGATGTCAAATAAGCCTTCCCGTGTACCGGAACCGCAACAAGTCATATTTCTTCAAATAATTGTCGCATAAAGTTTTCCTACCATCTAGGAAGAACCAAGAACCACTAATTTTTCTCGCCCATACAGCCACGTGTTGTCAGATTGTCTTGTAGTGTTACAGTCTCCGGTAAAGAGACTTGGATGTGAGGTGGAAATTCCTATTAAAATAAAATTAGGAGTTATTCAGAAGAACTGTAGATGAATCCTGATGTTTCAAAATTCGAGAAAATGTTACTCATAAAATTGATAAGTTAGAGGAATACATAAATAAGATGGACCCAAGCGCACAACACAAGACAAAATATATTATACTAGTACATGTTAATCACACCATCCTTTGGGAGGTGGCTCAATATATGAAGCCGCCTGTGCCATTCCGAGGCCTCATATTCTGAAAAGGCCAATTTTTTGTACTTAATTCCTTATTAGTGTTATAATGTCTGAAAAGAAGTATATCATTGATGTTCATAACTTACGATATTCTTTTTTGTTTAAAATAGCCATATATTATAGAATAATAATATGTAGATCCAACATAAACTAACGGAAAGTACTATTTATTGGCCATGTTTGTTTTCAGAATATATTTTTATTATTTTACTCATCAAATTAATGTGTTTCTTATTTATTAAAATGCCAGTTTTTTTTTTTTTTATCTAGTAGGAAATAAAGATCTTGGTTATAAAAACTCCAGCAAAACTAATGAATACTAGTATAAAATTAACAAGACTTGATTTTACTAAATAACAGAAAATACCACGTCATATTAGTGTAAATTGGGTGAGCATGTGTCATACAAACACTTGAGGTGGTTTTTTTTTTTTAGGTTCAGGAAAAAACATACTTCTACAAGAATTTGATTAGACAATTTACTTCAATCTCACAACGCGGATCAAATAAATTTAGAAGAAGGAAAATGATTCATTAATGGCATAGAGATTCATTTTTCAAAATGAAAGGACCTCATTTTATAATTTTCTTTTGCCCGCCAAATGGTTTGAGCCACCTCTAATTCCTTTGCATACCAGATCGAATAAAAGAATTCACTCACAACGAATTCATCGGTAGATACAATTTAGATAAATTTTTTAGATCTTCTAGGGTTTAGTCTATACTAAAACATATCATCACGACGCACACCACGCCAGAGGTGCATTAAAAAACCAGCTTTTATTAATCATAGAATAGTCAACAATTACCATGATATATATTCAATTCTGAATTCTCAGCTATTAAAACCAGCACCTAAACTCTAACAGATATCATCAACAAGACAACAAGATCTCAATACTAAATACTAGAAGTAAGATCCAATTGTAGAGAGAAATTGTACCAGTTCATTTGTACAGGTATCTGCATTGAAAAACCTGTAAAAATTTGGGAAGCGGGATTCCAATATAGTCGATCCTGAGGAAAAGTAGCAATTTTAAGAAAAGGATAAATTGAGGTTTATATAGCAAAAAATCTGCATAAATGGAGAACAAAATAATATATACGCTCGATCTTCAAAACAGCAAACAAGATTGGAATTGAAATTAACATGACCACAAAACAAGGGCGTTCTTCAAACCATTTCACTAATTTTGAAACAAGGATCAACTGGGGGATTTGGAGAGCAAATCTAGCTGCATACATGGAGAACAAAATGATATATATGTCGATCTTCAAACCAGCAAACAAAATTCAGCTAGGAAATTCACCAATGTTACAAACACAAATTAAATGATACATATATAACGTTAATAACCAAACCATGGCATGGCGATCAGGAAACCAATTGAACTTGATAGAAGAATAAGAAATGAAGAGAGGAAGAGGGGAAAAAGAAAGACCTTCTTGGCTGCTTTCTCTCGTTTCTGTCAGAGTCTTGACTGTGAGTGTGTGCTGATTTCTTTTTCTTTTCTTGAGAAGGTGTCTGCTGATTTCTTTGAGCAGCCAGACTTCTAAATTTATAGTGCTAGGGTTACTAGGGTGTACACTCACCACTATAATAAGTAATAACGACACGCCGGACGACTCAAATTCAAATTATACATCGACCAAGTTATAAATGGTTCCATTAATTTTTGTTTTGTTTTCATGAATCAGGATCACCAATTTATCTCTAATTAAACAGAAACCCAAATCAAGAAAAAATCAAAAATGGAAAATCAGGCTTGTCGAGTGACAACATCCCGGAGAAGACACATCTAACCTATACCAAGTGCATGATCACCATCCCTAAAAATATAATAAATGACCAAAACACAATTTCATGGTGTAAAATACGCATAAATGATGTCACACGGGCGCTAAATACTCATACGCCGATTATAATTATATCAAAGTGAAAATATAATAAATTATTACGGATCTAATTAACCTTCAATTGAATAGTAAACATGAATACCCTTGGTAAATCTGAAGTTCCTATCGATTGATCCATGTGTCAAAAGAAAATGTAAAGTGTATATATAGGTGAGTGAAAGTGGTGTGTATCACTCGTGTGTGAAGGTGGTGTAGAATAATGTACAGTGTGTTGGACATGATAAATGAAGAAAAGTAAGATAATGAGGCAAATAATACTTCATGGCAAGCAAATCCGTGGAAGTGATGCGGTGGGGAGTGAGTCAATATTGAACGTGTGTCTCAATATTATTGTTTAATTAATGAATTACTTGCACCGGCCTGCTTATTTCATCTTTCACAAATACGTAATATTTATCAAAGAGGTCCATGTGAACAAGTATTATAAATTCGTGCAGTTTGTTTTATAGTGTCGGTTCTTTTCATGAATGGGTCGGTGCTTAACTCGGACAACGGTTTTGCACAAACAGATTTTTTACGCCGCGGCAGGGGAACACCTTGTACTGTGCCTTTTACGGAAATCCTTTTTAGTTTGTTAATCGTATAGTTTTTAGTTCTTTAATAGTTAGTAGAGTAATTGACTTTGTTTTGATTTTTTTGGGACTAATCTACCTAGTGTGTTTTCTCTGTTAGCATACTTTCTATAGGAAGTAGATACGACGACTACTAGTGGTTCGACTAGTTCGATGAGGGAAGGAATGAGATCCAAGGTTCAATCTCGAGGGGTACCAATCTTGCTTTTGAAGAGTGCAAGGAACTACCAATTGATGCCAAAATTCTATGGAAACCCTGAAGAGTGAAGAGGATGTGATGAAGTTTTTAAAGTAGTGCTGAGAATTTCTTTTGGACACTACCTGATATGGAGGGAGATGAGTGGGACTAGTTAAGAAAAAAAAAGTATTACCATACTGCTTGCAAGACAAAGACAAGATGTGGATGTGCTAAGCGTAAAAGAAGGATCACCGACAACATGGGGTAAGTCTTCTGTAGAAACCCGAGATTTCTTATGCTAGTAATTTATAAATAAATAATTATAATTGAATTAATCTTTTCATCTTGTTGCTGTTTTTTTAATCTCCCTTCTTTTTCCACGAAATACATATAGTAATTATAAGATCATTTTAGGTTATGTATGTATAAGAATTCTCACAATTCCATAAAATCGAAACCAAATTGTATATAACCGAATTGAATCGAATGGAAAAGTTACAGAGAGAATCCAACGGAAAAATTGTAGAAGAAGAAGTAGTAAACTGATCTCTCTAATTAGTATTTATAACTAACATCTAATAGAGAGAGTACAAGATAGGAAGCCAACTGTACAACACTAAAAACTAGTTAGTTGACAAACTTTGCACGGCAGTCCTTGTGGTCTTGAGTGTCTTCAATTGAGTTCACCACCTTCCTTGATAAATGCAATCAACTCTTTAATAATTAGAAGTTGAGTATCAAAACATGTTTAACACAAGTTTTGATGTCTTGAACATTCTTGTTACCCTCCCTCATGATGAATATGGATATTAATCATATTCATCTTGGATTTGAACTTTTGAAATAATGGCAAGGCAAGAGGCTTGGTATAGATATCAGCGGCTTGATAGTCCTTGATATGAATCAACTTCAACATACCATTCACTATCTTGTCTCTTATAAGATGACAATCAAGTTCTATGTGTTTGGTGCATTGATGTCAATAGGTTATAGTAAGATGAAAAGTGGACTTGTTATCTCAGATATAACAAGACTAGATGAGAATGATCAACTTTGAGATCTTTAAGAATGAAAAGAATCCATTGAGGCCACCGGATGCATTAGCGCAGCCAGACTCGCTTCAGAGAGCTTCTTGACACAACTGGTTGCTTCTTTGATTTCCATGACACCAATGAGTCTCCAAGATATAGAAAGCAAAACCAAAAACACTCCTCCTAGTATCTGCACATCCAAATTTCCCATCAATCAGATATCCTTTCAAGCTAAGATCACTAGTAGATGCATATAGAAGCCCTTCACCGTGTGTTGCTTTGAGATACCCAAGTACCGTGAGCAGTATATGAATATCGAGGATGTCGCATGAATCGCTTAAACATCGACAAGATAAGATATGTCGTGCCTTGTGATGCTTAAATACAATAATCGACCAACCAATTTCCTGTATTGAGTAGGATCTGAGAGAGGTGAACCTTAATCTTTAGATAATTTCAAAGTAGAATCCATAGGAGTATTAGCAGGTTTAGCTCCCAGAAAACCAATATTGTTGGGGGATAAAACCTCAAACACCAACACTACTACTACCTATAACCTAATCTAGGATCCGCCTCCAACTTGAAGTCCGAGCAAAGGCTCGTCCGAGCGAGAGTACCTGAAAGGACTAAGTGGGGGGGTTAGAACGGGTTACCCGGATTGCCTAAGTCAATCCGGAAGAAGGCTTTACTCAAAGGAGAATTGAAAGCTCTCAATGCAATAGTAGTGGGAAAGGTTATGAAATCAAGGGTGCTTATGACTTGGGGACAGCACAATTTCCTAGGGAATTTCACTTACCTCAAGGTCTTGAACCTTGTGTTATATTTATAGTTATATCATACTTATGGAGTGGCCCATAAGATGATGCCAAGTGTATGCCTCATTTGGACACCAATGTTTTCGCCCATGGCCCTTCGTGAACAAAGAATCCAATACTAGTTAATGGGCCCGAGGGTAGTTTGACCTTTTCCTCCGAGAGTACTGCTCGCATGTCGGGTCCGGTAAGTCCCTGACAGATCCGCATGATTGGTCGACTCTCCTGGGTAACTCAAGGTGTCCGACCTTAGAGTTCCACCAAGCATCTCAAAGTTCCGTTCTCACAAATACGCTTGGTCTTATCAGACGGTGGCGCCCGAGATTCTCTTGTCCGTCCATTTAGCATCTTAGGACCGATACTTATGTACTGGGAGGACCAGTAACCTTTTGTCGTTCGAAGTCATCCATCTAGCTTGGTCGACCTAGCCGAAATGGCGCGGTCGACTTGTGAGTACTAGTCGACCAGATGGTTTTTAGACGGACCACTCAAGGTCGGACTAGCCTTGAATGGCTATCTCAGCCTTGATGCGCCTAGGACACGCCTATGGCGCCCTAACGGATTGGACACATATCCAGATCAACATATGTCCCCCAGCCCAAGTATCTTAGTAGGAGATAGTTGGTAACTATGAGGAACAATCGTGGTTTGTGGAGTGTGTCTCAATCGTTAGCTAAAAGAAAAGGAAAAATCCTTTTGTCGGGATCCTTCGTCCGTGGCCTCAAGAGTTCAATATCTCTTTCTCCGCCTACAAATCCGAAGTTATCACATAAATGGACCGTAGATGGAAAAGGTATTTGTATCCGAGATATGTAGTTCCGAGTACGTTAGGATCACGAAGCCTTCCGAGGAAGATCAAGTAGAGGTTATCCGTGGCCACAATATGTGTAATGGTCCGGCGGACCTCCTAACAAGAAATCAAAGGGTCCAACAAGTGGTCTGCCCAAATTGGGTAAGATCCAGGGAAACGGTGCGACCATCGATTGGAAAGCCTCAACGGTTGAGATCAAGTGATGTGACTCTCCGTCGAGCATCGACGAATGTGTCATAGCCATTTATTCGTGAATCGGCATGACCGCTGATTAAACAGATCTACGGTCGTGATTTAAACCTAAGTGATGTGACGCTTGGCCTTCCCAATTTGCCCCTATAAATAGTTAGGCGATCGGTCACTTTCACACTTTAGATAAATTGAAACTCTGAGCAATCTTCAAGCAATTCAAACAACGCAAGATCGATCCGATCAATCGAACTTGTAAGACTTTCGCTATCCAAATTGAGATCAGAACTCGAGCACACTCCCAACTCTAGTGTTCGCTGAACTTTCCAGCTTGAATATTACCAAGTAAGTGCCCTCATTTTTGTTAAAGTTGTCGCATTTACTACACGCCTTTGCATGTCTAGCGATCCTTCCCTTGTCGCCGTAATTGTGCTTGTCTTTAGTAGTAGGCTCTTTCACATACATTCGGTCGAGATGCTAGTTGATGTGTTTCTCCCGCATGCTTATAATATGCCCATTTTCCTCACTGATGCCTTGTATTTTTGTTTGGTACGTCCTGTCCGACACAACCCTTCTTGACAATGCATGCTTACTGATGATAAATTGATATGGGTTGTATGTACCAGAATTATCTCTTTATTATCGTGCTACAAGGCGATCAGGATGCCATCGCATACCTTTTGCGTGTCTTTGGGGCCCCGCCCTTCGTATAGAACAACCGAGGGTTTTCACCCTTGTCCTTCCGGAACTCGACTTAATAAGACATATAAATGAACTCTGACAATAACAATAATCGCTTCGATCCATTTCCTTCTTCCCTAGGATGTCCGGAGCGATAGTCAAAACGCTCACGAGGCGCAGGATTACCATGATGGAGTAGACTCTCAAGTGATTCCGCTGGTGTGAGCGTGTCCGTAGAAGATGGAACCCATGATGTAGTCGATTCGGACGGACCAAAGGGTCAAGAAGATGTTAATGAGGCGAGATCGTTAGTCCAATCTCGACTATAGCGGTAGGAGGAAGAAGAGGAAAGTTCTCCATGTTCGCCCCGGAGAGGTGACGGCCGGGTGGTATTTCACCGCCTCCGCTAGTTGAAGGCCGTGGTGCCAAGGCGGCAAGGATCAAATTTCCTCGTCCTGCATCCGCAGTGGTGATAGCAGATGAATTTGGAGAGCTAAACGCAGATGGGCTTCTTCCTACCTGTGCATCGAGGGTTAAACCTGAGGAGATTCCGGAATGGAGGCGAAAATGGGAGATCCCCGAGTCCGTAGAAATAATGATCCCTGATCCCGGGCATGCATTCTATAACCCTCCCTTGATATATGTGCGGCACGGTGGCCTTCTCCGCAGATGGAAGATCCCCATTGCCACAGTAATCAAGAACATTCTCAACCATATTGGTATACGTCAGTCGTTATCCCAAGTCCTCGGGTAACCTTATTTGTTTTGTAATTTTTTGTAAGAAGAAGGCGATAAAGGAATTTCGAGAACTTTAGGCAGCTCTTCCATGTTTCTTTAGTCCGGGAATCCCTTTTTACACCTTTATGAATAGGAAACCAAATAACTTCATTTCGACTCCATCTTGTCGCTGGGTGGAGATGGTGGGATAGGTACATTTTTGTACGGATGGCTTTAAAGCCGTGGATGCCCGAGAGACATAGGGAATGATGGGGCTACCCACAAAGTTCCTAAGGAGAGTATCCGATTGGCCCGCTCAAGAACGTTGTTCTCGGGTGGCGAGATCCATAAGAAGAATGATCCGCTTATTTATCCATTCCACGGACTAATTTGTCACCGCCATATCTATGGATCGACCGATGCCGTGGAAGTTGGAGGAAAGATGATTTCAAGAAGGAGTCTAACTTATGACTTGTGCATTCGTGTTTTGAATGTCTCATGAAGTGTCTCATCTCCGATATTCCTGTTGTTTTTCTATTATTCGTCCGTGTTTTGAAATGTTTACATTGCTATGTAGCTCACTGGTTCGACTATGTCATGTCGACACTTGCTGAAAAGGAGAGGCAGCAGAGAGAGCAACAATCTCTGAAGGTCGCCGCTGGTCAGAGGACCAAGATTATCAATACGTCCGCTGGTCTTCCTATGGAGATCCTAAGAATGCGGCAAAGTTGTTCGCAGAGGAGGAGAGGCGAACAAGGCGGAGAAGACCCGCAAGTCATGGGGGTGCTCGACAAGGGCAAAGCCCTCACATTCGAGCCACGCCTGTGCCACCAACCGCTGCTGGATCCACGCCAAGAAGAAGTGTTTATGGGATGCCTTAACGTCTGGCGAAGAGGAGAGCTCCCACTAAACATCCCAAGCAAGCAAGAGGCGGCTGGCGCCGTTTCATCGACCAAGCCGCCTCGACAAGGAGTGCGAGCGTGCCTGGGGACTTCCCGAGGTTGAGCGGGTCGGTGGCCTCAATGTACTATACCAGCAGGTTCGTGATCTTCTAATGGTTTTTTCATTATGTCCTTATGACAAGCATACAACTTATGTCTATATGGATACTTTGCGCTTGATGTTTCATCCGAGCCATGCAAAGGAAAGCTAGTGAGCGGGCTACCATTGAGCACGTTGTTCAAGGCCATGGCCCCATGATGAGGCCGAAAAAGTGAAGCAATGGAGATGCAAATGAAAGAGCACGAGGTGAAGTTCCATAAGTCAAGACCACCGAGGCAATCAAGGCGACTTGATCGGGCAGGAGGTTTCACCTGTAGCAATGAGAGCCTTCCGAGAAATGAAGGATTACCATCGGAAGACCTCCAATACACTCGCCTTGAGGCCGAGATTTCATGAAGTCGATTCTTGCAAGTTCTTCATGGCGACAAGTTCGATTTAATCTCGATCGAATGGGTTCTCCACGCCATCGGTCATACCAAGGGGTTACTTCTCAAGATTTCAATTGAAGGCGAAGGGTTAAACCTTCGCAGATGCTAACGACGTGGAAGTTCCTGTGGATGTTGTCTCGACAATCGAATGGCCGCCAGAGTTTGCGGATCTTGTCGAGGAAGGTGAATCGAGATCAAGAACGGTGGACCCTTCCTCCGGCGTGTGCCAATGCCCATAAAGGTGTGCTTCGCCCCGCTCGAGAATTACCGCCTTCTCAAGGATCCGTATTACGCCTTCCCGTAGTTGGTCTTGGCCGAGATTTCAACCTGCTCGAGTCATGAAGCCCTTGCCGCCCAAGCCGCCAACACGCTTCATCGCCGATCCGCCGCAAAGGAGAATCGGGTCCGAGCCAACCCAATCCTCGCGAAGAATCTGGGTATGCCCGTGAAACTTATGTAATGTCTTCGATCTGATCTCTTTGTGGTACGGAACGCCGCCTTGAACAATGCCGCTATTATTTTTTATCCGCATTAATTGTCTCAGAAACAATATTTCGTAATTTGAAGTTATCGCCGCTTATTCTTCCGCCCATCGCTCGTATGCTTAACTATCATAAAACACACATCCGTAAAGGACACGACGCAGAGATGGCGCCCGACGAGAAGTCTAAACCATCATCTTTCCGATCCTGACCGTTCGCCTTGGGATGTGTAATTCTTCTAGAAGGAGGAAGGTGAAATCAGGAAATAGCCATTATGACATCTTTTCATCTCCCCATTCGCCGATGATCGACAAGTGGCGAGATCTTATGGACCATGGAGACTATAAATAAGGTGGTAATTCTTCGCTTTTTCACCATTGCCTTCTCCATTATGTCCTTTGTTTCATCGAACCTTCCACAAAAGCGAGTTTTCTGTGATGTCGGAATCGACGACGAGGAATATCAAGATTGGGTAAATCTTGTGGGCACATGCATCCTCCAATTTACCCGGGTACGGGGACCGCGGATGACCCAATCATCCTTGATTTTGAGGGCGATCCCCCTCAATGTCCGGGAATAGCTAGGAGGCGAGCCGAGGAAGGGAGGGAGCGGACGCTGAAGTTGATCCGTAGGAGGATCCGAATGCAGCAGCAAGCTCGTCAGGGCCGAGGTGGTGGCTCGGACTCCCAAGGCTCGACTTCCTAATCGTAAGGAGGCGGGTATGCCCTGAAGTATGTATTTATTCTTGACCTTTTCGATTGTATCAGTATGTAAATGTTCGATAATTTTGTCTATAAAATTAACTATTTTTCCTGATGAGATCGCCATCTTTTTCTTGTGCAAGCTTCATTTGACTATATCGACGCATATCTTTGTAAAATGACCAAGAAACTCGACGTGGTTGATGGGCTTGTTTAGTCTTGATTGATAAACCCGTCGCCCAACACTATTCAACCCAAATGAATAGTTTAAGCCCAATGTCAACGTCAAGTTCTCACGGCTTGACGCCTATCGGTTTGTTACTTTATAAATACTCCGGATCCTCTCGCCTTGGTCGCAAATCCAACTTCCAATTTCCATATCTATTCAACTAGCAAGAAGATGATTTTGAATAGCTTCTTCGACTCTGGCCCACTCTCAAGTCGTATGCTCATCCCGAGTGGCGGGTCTAGAGGGAAGATTGAAGATCACCATAGAAAAGCATAGATCTCGCTTGAATGTATATCGTCCGCCTCCTGCATGTTCCAACCCACTTTAGTGGTTCAAATCTCTCTTATATTGGAAATGGTTTCAATTTCAAGAGTTTCAATTCTAAAGCCAGGCGGAAATCTCTTCCGTCTGCATTTTGTTTTCTCCAGCACAGATTCGCATGCCACGCTTGGTGGTATCATGAGGATTCCACCACGCTTAACCATTCTCCGTGCGTGTAGATCGAGTTCTCGCCTCCGCGGAAACCAGCTCGCTCGACATGGAAGGAGCTTTCTCCGACGGGAATGATTCGATCGAGATGACGATTCCGTAGACGTCAGCTTTTTTCATATTGCGTCTGTAAGTCCGGATATCGATCCAGATTGTAAATTGTATGTAAAAGATTATGTATAATTCGCCTTTGTATGAATGAAATCTTCGCTTTCCTAGTCATTAAACGAACGTTAAATCACATATGCATGGATCAAAAATCACAAATCGAAGATAGAGGTTGTATTGATTTGCGGAAATTCAATTACAACTTAAGGGCTCTAAGGGCAATGACAAAAGGATCGAAAAATAGAATCAAGGAGTTCCGTAGTAAATTGTTGAAACCGAGATGACCGACGACCGGAGGAGATCCGCAGTGATCTCTATGCATAGAACTTCGCTCAAGGTTCCTAGCATTCCACGGACGCTTGAGAGGATGTCCGCTCATCTTCTAATTCATAACGCCATTCACTCATACGATAATCTTGTAGGTCCTTCCACTTGGGCTCGAGTTTTCCAATATTGTTCAAATGTCGGCTCGTCAAGCACCAGTCTCCGATTTGCGTTAGCCGCCAACGCCTTATTGTAAGTTCGGCAAGCAATGTCGATACCTATGGATATTCGCCGTTCTCGTACCTTTCGCTTGAGCATGTCTAAGTCAATATCCGAAGCTTCGTTTGCATCGCTTTCAACTCTTCGATCCTCAAAGTCTCAACGGCAATCTCGACGGTATGACCGGCCTCCAACCATATACCAAGGAGAATGGAGTTTTTGGTCGCAATTCTGCAAGCAGCGATGAGCCCATAGCACACCTTCTAGTCCGCCTTCACTTTCTCGGAAGTTCTCAAACGCTTCTCCAGATTTTGACTATTGTCTTGTTTGTGGATTCACCACCATCGCTTGTGGGTATCCGACGATGTGAAACGTTGTTCGATTTTGATGGAGTGCCATTCCCCGAGCCTAAGCTCGAGAACCGAGCGCCGTTAACCGAGACTAGAACTTTGGTAGTCAAGCGGCAAATGATGTTCTTCCAAATGAAGGTCCGACGACTTTCCGTGATAGTCGCCATGCCCGCTTTACCCACTTGGTAAAATACTCCACCGCCACAATGAGAAATTTCTTCTGGGTACCCTCTAAATGGTCCGACAATATCGATACCCAATGATCGAATCTGGACACGCTTATGATTGACGGAATCATAGGGTTCGTTTGACGATGTGGGATGTTTGCATAATATTCGCAATCGCGACATCTCGGGCGTGGTCGGCGGAATCTTTATCGATGGTAGGACAATAGTAGCCTTGTCTTATGATTTTTCGGGCAGAGTCCTTCCTCCGTAATGACTCCCATGCTCCGTTATGTATCTCTCAAAGAAGGTTTGTGCTTCCTGGTTCAAACAACTCTGTGAGTCCCTAAAAGATCTCTCAGATAAATCGTCACCAAAGATAAAGTATAT